>PVKU01004116.1:0-156219 GCA_004027475.1 Anoura caudifer
GCCTCAAGCTCAGCCACCCCTCCAGGTCCCAGTGCCACCCCTACCCCGGCCACCAGCCCTGCCTCAAGCTCAGCCACCTCTCCACTCCATGGTGCCACCTCATCCCTGGCCACTGGCCCTGCCTCAAACTCAGCTGCCATTCCATCACACAAGGGCACCTCTGCCAAGGCTACCACCACGCCAGCTGGCAAGGGCACACCATCCTCAGCTCCCAGCCACCACTCTGATACCACCCCTGCCAGCCACAGAACTACTGTCAGCAGCACTAATGGTAGCACAGTGCCCCTCACCTCCCCCGGTCACAGGATTTCCTTCTTCTTCCTGTCCTTCCATATTTTGAACCTCCAATTTAACTCTTCCCTGGAGGACCCCAGAACTAACTACTACCAGAAGCTGCAGAGAAACATTACTGAATTGGTGAGTAGCTGCCCTTCTGCCATGCGCGCCCTTGCAGCAGCCTTCAGAACTGCTCAAACCCGCACTGATTCTCAGTGCTTTCCCTCTCACCCCAGTTTTTGCAGATTTATGCATCTGACAGGTTTCTGGGCTCCTCTAATGTGAATTTCAGGTACAGTCCTGGGCGTGGACTCTGTCTGAGTGGGTAGATGTGGTTGTGGCTGTGGGGAGGGACTGGCACACTTGTGGTTGGGGGCAAGTGCCCAGAAGCTGGGATCTGCAGCTGAATCGCCCATTTTCCTGGGAGCAGGCCAGGATCTGTGGCGGTGGAATCGATTCTGGCCTTCCGAGATGGCACCACCAGTGCTAATGAAGTAAAGGAATGGTTCATTAATCAACTATACAAAGCAGACAAGTACAACCTGAACATCTCAAGAATTAGTGGTGAGGCTTTTCTCCCTTGCTTTGAGTCAGCACCACACTTCCAAGGGCCCCTCTCTCTGCAGCATCTGGATTCCTGCTTCCCCCCAGGTGCTAGAGGGGGAGAGCCACCTTCTTTGGGAGACTGCCCTGATCACTGCTTTTCCTTTTAGCTGATGCTGTGTTCTTTCCTCCCTCTGCCCAGTTTGGGCTGGGGGTGCCTGGCTGGGGCATAGCCCTGCTGGTGCTTGTGTGTGTACTGGTCGCGCTAGCCATCGTCTATCTCATTGCCCTGGTAAGTGCTCAGTCTTCAGCCCAAACCAGAGCCCCCCTGCTAGGAGGGACTCCATGGCCCCCCATAACCTCCTATCTCCCCAGGCTGTGTGTCACTGCCGCCGAAAGAACTGTGGGCAGCTGGACATCTTTCCAACCCGAGATGCCTACCATCCTATGAGCGAGTACCCTACCTACCACACCCATGGGCGCTATGTGGCCCCTGGCAGTACCAAGCGTAGTCCTTATGAGGAGGTGAGGATGGGTCCCACGGGTGGAGAGAGACAGAGGCTTTGGCTGGGAAGGGGTTCTAAAGGGGTACTTGGAAAACCTGAAGAACTTGAATGAGTTGAGAGGAGACATGAAGTAAGTGGTGGAGGGGCTGGCAAAAAGGGGGGTAGAGGTCAGAAGAGTTCTAGGGGAAAGGCCTGGGGAGGAGACCATGGAAGAAAGGTGACCTCAAAAGGGAGTGTCCCCACTATTAACTTTTCCAGAACAGCATTCACTGTTCGGCTGAACTGGTGCCACTACCGTGGCTGGGTTGCCTAGAGGTGAAACGGGTGGGCAACGCTCCCCGGGGGAGCCCTTCACGCAGGGCTCACAAGGAGCGAGTGCCTGTGCCCCTACTGTTGTCCCAAGAAGGGAGGGTAGATTGAGAAGGCTGGTGGGGGGCGGGGAAAGGATCTCCAATGGAGAGGAAGAAGTCTCACCAAACCAGGTGAGCCTGGGTGGGGTTCTCAGGAGTCTCTTTCCTCTCCTGGCCTTTCTCTGCAGGTCCTAGTAAATAATTACTTTGGTCACCTGGAGCTGGAACTCCAGATGGGGGAGGGAGACTTTCCTTTTCTTGACCCATTTTCCCTCTTTTGGGACTTCCTTCTCCCAGTTTTACACGGATAAGCATGCACACCTTCTTGGGCTAGAAGAGCAGAGAATGGAGGGAGACGGGGCAGGACGGGAGAGGAAGGGGGCTGACTGGAATCAAGGGGAGGGAGTAGGGGGAATAGAAGGAGGAGGGCAGGCCCTGTTTACAGTCACCTGGCTGCCAGTGGTGGTGGCCAGCAGGTGCTCTCCAAATTAACCCTTTGAGAGCCATGCTTTGGTGCCTGCCATCCAGGGGCCCTGGTAGTTCCTCCCAGGAAAGCTTCTGCCCCTCAGCCTGGATTCCTCTTCCCCCCACCTAGGTGTCTGCAGGCAACGGTGGTAGCAGCCTCTCTTACGTGAACCCAGCAGCCACTTCTGCCAACTTGTAGGGGCACATTGCCTGAGCATCCAGCCAGTTGCCTCCCACATGGACTTCACTGCCAGTGACCCCCTCCCCCCTCTGAACCTGTGTGCTGGGAGTTCAAGTGGGTACTCATGGCTCCCATCACAGGCCCCGTCAAGTCCCCTAACCCACCCAGCTCTAGTGGAGCCTATCAGGGCTCCAGGGAATATGCCCCCAGATGGGGGTGGGAATGTGTACACGGCTGAATAAACTGTGGGCCTACTCTGCTCTGACTGCCAACTTCTGATGTGTCATCTGTGACCTTAGATAGGAGGGGTGGTCAGAATGTATGTGTGTGTGTGTGGTTCTGGAAGGGGCTTTTGGGGGAGAAGACAGGGAGGAAAAGTGAGGAGCAGGGTTCATTTCAGTGGCAGGGGCGCGTGGAAAGATGACATTGGGGCGCCGGAGTGGCTGGCAGAAGAATTTGAGTCACCTCTCCCCCATCGCCTGCGGCACAAGAGGAAAGAGGAAACGAAACCTACGTGGCTGGGCTCTGGCCTGCGTGCCTGTGGCTCGGCCCTGGTTTCACCCCAGTTGGGGGCTGGCAGCCACACCTTCCTCCCTTGGCACCATGCCCTCAGGTGGTTCTATTCTGAGCTATCTGGCTATGAGGAGAGTCCTTAGGCAGCGATAACAGCCTCAGAGTCAACACAGCCATCTACGATAAGTGTGAGATCTGGGGCTGGAGCCCAGCCGGGGCCCCTCCCTGGCTGTGGGCAGCCCCATTTGCCCACTGGCTCTGGGGTCTGCTCCCTGTGCCCTGGGAATGGGGAAGTGGTTCTGGTTCCCCGCCCCTCTGGCCTCAGGCACAGTGCCTTCCCCTCTGTCACATTCCCTCAGGGGCCTGGGAGCCACGCCCAGATGTCTCATGGAGAGCGGGGTAGGGCGGGGCAGGGTGGGGGGAATGGGACTGTGCACCCCCTGGTGGCCAGGGCTCAGCCAGCGGGTTGGCGGGAGGCTGGGGAAACCTGGTTTGGGAACCTCTGTGCCTCAGGTGCCGTACCCACCAGGCAACCCTGCTCCAAGCAATGGCTGGGACCCGAGGTCCTTCCAGGTGGCCACACCCGGCACAGAAAGTGAGAGGAATGGTCTGGCTCAGGAAGGCAGAGGCATGCCTGGCACCACAGTTTATTGTTTATAAACCGTGAAAATGACAGCTGTTGCTTGGCACAGACCTAGCAGTCCCTACTGCAAGGGGGCAGCAGCGGGCACCAGAGGTCCTGCCTGGCTCAACCCAATGCGGACATCCAATCTCCGCTGGGGCCCCAAAAGGAGACTTGGCACGTTGGCATGGGTGCGGGACAAGTACAGCATGCAAGAGGGCGAAGGGGAACGTCAGAGGCATGCGGCTGAAGGGCATGGGGACCCACATAAACAAAGGGCAGGGTCCTTTTCCTTCACCAGGGACTGCACGGGCAGTGTCCAACCAGAGAGCCTGCCTGCTCTGAGGCTGCAGTTCAGCATCAGTGGGGCAGGGAGCTCAGCAGGGCAGAGCTGGAGATCATGCCCAGGGTTCCAGGAGCTTCTCTCCCAACTGGCCTGAGGAGGAGCACAGGGCAGGGGCCGGAGAAGGGTTCTCTCCATGACTTGGATGAGATACCAAGGGCAGAGCATGGAGCAGAAACTTGGTGGGTTGGCGGTCTGGGTTAACAGGCGATGGAGAAAAAGGGAGACACCCAGAGAGGTGAGCAGGAGTGTCCCTGGGTCAAGAGAAGGTCCTGGGAAGACAGAGACATGGAGTGAAGGACAGGACCACACCGTAGGAAGAGTCTGAGGGAAAAGCTGCTGGAGGAATAACCCAGCTCCAGGAAGCTTGGAGGGCCAGGGCCCAGGCAGGGCGTGCGATGGTCAGTCCAGCTTGGCGAAGCCCCCAATGGTGACCTTCCTCTCGGGCTTAGTGCCCACCGGCTCCTGCAGCTGCACAGCACCACCACCGATGAAGCAGAAGGCTGGGCACACAGGCCCAGAGCAGTCCAGGGGGCACTCCAGGAGCCCGCGGAAGGACACAGCATCCAGGAAGGAGACCCGGCCCTGCTCGTAGTCCAGGCAGATGCCCAGGCGGGGCGGCAGAGGCACTGTGCAGCCGGCTGCCGGGCCATCCCTCCCCGTCAGCCCTGCATTTGAGCTGGCCCCAGACCCCAGGAGGATCTTGCCCATGCCAATGGTGAGGAAAGCAAAGGGTGGTGACGCCTCCACTGTGGCATCCTCGGCCCCGCTGTCGTGTCCGCTGTCTGGGTCGTACCTGCAGGAGCGTGCATTGGGTAGGAGGTGTTGGAGGGTGGAACAAGGGGGTGTGAGGCAGTGTGCCAGAGCCCTGATGTGTTGGAAGTATGGAATGTCAGTTGAAATGATGGATTTGGGGTGTTGAGGAAAAACATGTCCAAGAGGCAGGAGTTAGACAGTAGGGTTGGGGGTTTGGTTTGACAGGAAAAGGGTATTGAAGGGACATCACACTGGCAAGAGAGGTGTTGGGGAAAAAGAAAGGCGAGGTACTGATGAGGCACACTGAAGAAATGCAGCCTTATTGAGGTGGGAGGGTGGCGGGAAATATGGTTTGGGCTCTGATGCTGGGAGAGGGCTCCGCGGGGCAGAGACTGCTGGGAGAATGTGGGCTAGTGACTGAGGTTCGGGGGTGACAGGAAGAGCAGAGAAAGGGTGCAGGGAAGGGAAATGTTGGGAGACAGATGAGGGCACATCGGTGCCACAGATAAGAGATGTCAGGAAGATGGGGGTTGGGGACAGAAAGCATTGGGCAGAAATGGGGTCCCGGGGGGGTGGAGTGATGGGATTAAGCGTTCAGGGGAAAAGCATATGAGTGGGGTGTTAAGTAGATGTCAGGAATGAGAGGTTTGGAGATGGAAAGTTTAAGGAAAGAATTTCAGGGTGTTAAGAAAAGATAGGGTTGGAAAGGTGTGGGAGAGAAGGGTTTGTGGGGAAAGGGTGCTGGAAATGCGGTGTTGGGGGGAGAGACACATGGCTCAGAGAGATGGTATATCAGACCTGAGTGGCAAACGGAAGGAAGTGGGGGTGGTTCCCTCTTCTACCACCTTTTTCTCCAGCCACACACTCCAAAATCCAACCCTCAAAGCCCTCCACTGATCCCACAGGTTCCCAGACCACAGCCCTACTGGCCTGGCTTCCATTACCCTGCTGCTTCCTCCTAGTCTCCTCCCAGCTCCACCCCAGCAAGTCTGTGCTCCCCCTGCCACACCACCCTGTCCCCAGCCCCCGCCCAGGGCCCCCACACTCCATCCCTGCCAGAGTAGCCTGACCTGGGGCTGATCACATCTGAGGCGCCCTGGAAGCTTTCCTGAAGCTTGCTCTCCAGTCCGACGCCCACCTTGACCAAGTAGGAGGCTGGGTCGACGGCGCAGGCCCAGTAGCTGCGGCCCTGCGTCACGGCTACGTCACCCAGGACCACATCCACACTCAGGTGGCAGCCAGTGAGCAGCCGCTCAGCAGCCAAGAGCAGGGGCAGCCCTGGAACGCTCCGTGCGGCTCGCTGGTCCTTGCTGATGGCCAGCCTCTCTCGGCTGCTGCCCCAGCGGCCATCGAGGAAGAAGTGAAGGACTGGAGTGGGGGAGGGTTGAGACAAAAGGAAGGGCTTCAGGGCCAAACACTGGCATTGGGGACTGTGAGGCTTTAGCACAAGACACTGGGAGGCACAAGCTGCCACGGGACAGGCAGGAGGCTTTGGGAACAGGGCCTGGAGAACGGGAGTGAGGGGGGTAAGGAAAAAAGACGGGAGTGTTGCAAATGGACAGGGGCCCCAGGAAGAGGTTAGTGACGACCAGTGGCCACAGGAACTAGCCTTCCAGGCCCAGGTGACTCAGAGCTTCCTCCACCCGCCTTGTGGCTGGCCCCAGGTACAGTCCCCTGCTCCCTTCCCTGTGGTGACTCCCGCCCACCACCGCCTGCCTACACCATCCAGCCCACACTCCGGCCGTCACATCTGGTCCTTACATCCAACCCATACCTCTCTGTGCCCTCTGTGGGGGTGATGCTCCTTTGTTACGCCTGCATGCCAGGGTCTGCACTACTTTCTAAGGAGTCCCTTTACTCTCATTTATTGAGCCCTTATTTGAGGTGCAAACTCAGCTAAGACTTTACATGTATTATCAATTCAATTAACTCCAACAACAACCCTATGAGGTAAGTATTGTAAACACCTCTCCAGAAGAGGAACTTGAAGTTCAGAGAGGGTGAATAACTTGCCTGAAGCCACACAGTTGGCAAGAGGCAGTGCTGGGATTTGACCCGAGGCGGTCTAGCTCGAGTTAGTGTGATCCACTGCATCGTACTGTCTCTCCAGCGCTCAGCCAGCCCCAGCTGTCAGTGCCTGGGTCCCAGAGTACCCTGCCCCCTTCCGTGCCACCCTGTGCCCACCCGTCTGCCCACTCACCGGGCGCTGGGGGTGTGTGCAGGTGCACGTCTTCACTGTACTCGCCATAGCCTGCTTTGTTGCAGCCACGGACACGCAGTACGTACACCGAGCCTGTGTCAGGGTTCTCCAGCAAGGCGCTGGTGCCCCTCACCTCCTCCCGGCGCTGCCAACGGGTGGGGCCCGGCTGGGCAGGCACGTCTGTGCGCCGGAACTCGATCGTGTAGTGCCAGGCAGGTGGTGAGTGGGGAGGCAGCCTCCAGCACAGGAAGATCTGGTCGTAGGCAAAGGTGCGCTGGGTGTCGATGACTGGAGCCTCAGGCACTGTTGGAAGGAGAGCAGGGTCATTCAGGGCCTGCCCACGGGCCAAGCATGGAGGGCAGGCAGGAAAAGGGAAAGCAGCGGGAGCCGGGGGGGTGAGTGTGGGTGAGAGGGACCTGGGGAGAGACCCGTCTGGGCGCTGGGCAGCGGATGGGCAGGCAGAGCCCAAGGGAGAAGGAGAGAGGAGGGTGTATGCTAGGCAGGCAGGAGGCCTGGGTGCTAGTCCTATCTGCCACACTGGCCTTAGGTGAGTTACTTCCCCTTTCTGTGCCTCGGTTTCCTCCTCTGTCAAATGAGGGCATCAGACTAGATGGGGATGCTTCCTTCTATGACCCTTTTTATTCTATGAATAAAGAGGAGCTGCAGGGAAAGGCCACTGGAACCCAGGCAAGAGGGCCCTGGACAGGAAGGAGGGGACAGAGTAGGAGGGAGAGAGATACAGAGTCAGCAAGACAGAAAGTGGGGGACCACAGAGGGCAAGCAAAAGCTTGATGGCAGGGGACAAAGGTTAAGGAAAAGAGCAGAAAAGTCTAGAGGACAAGGGCACAAGGACAGAAGGTCAGAAGGGCAAGGACCAGGCAAACCCCTAAGGAAGGCCGAAGGGAGGCCTAGGTCCGGGGAAGACCAGGAGTCTGGTTAAAGCAGGGCAGAGAAGGAAGCAAAGAATGGGTGGCTGAGCTGCATGGGGGCTGCGGGGAGGAGCAGGGGGCCCGGGCCGCTGACTTGCCTGGGGTGCTCCGGAGCAGAGTCCGCGGTGGCCACAGCCTACAAACAAAGAGAGGGAGAAGCAGCGCTGAGCGCGGTGGGACCGGGTGGCCGGTGGGCTAGGTGGCAGGGGCGGCTGGCCAGGCCGGGCAGTAGGCTGGGAGGTCCCTGGTAGGCACTGCCCCCCGGGCCCGCTGCTGGGGAAGAAGGGAGGAAGGCTCTAAGTGGGCATGGGGTCTGGCCATCTCCTCACCTCGAAGGAAGTTAAGCTCTGTCAGCAGCTTCATCTCACGTCCCACGTCCAGCTGGCAATGGCGGAAGGAAGAGCTGGCAGCTGGCCGAAATGTCTGGAGGGCCTCTGTAGCTCGGGCAATCCTGGGAGAGGGGTACCCAAGGGTCAGGCACTGCCATCTGGGCAGCCATCCTTCTCTTTGATTCCGCCTGCCTGCCCCTAGAGCCCTGGCATCAGCTTTAGGTCTTTTCCTTATACCTTCAGGCAAGCTGGATATTGGTTTGGCCTAGAGAAAATCCTCAGGGCCCAGCTCTCCATCGGATGGTATGTGAGACATTGTCTTGGATATCAGCTATACCCATGATGCCCCTGCCCCTCGAGAACCTGTGTCCCTGAGCTGTGCCCCGATGTACCTGTTATGCAACTGCTTGGCTGCTTGTACAAAGCAAGGCTGGTCTGTTTCTTTAAGGACCTCCTGGGCGTAGCCCACCAGACCTGAGCCATCCAGCAGGCTCCGGTGCTCCTGGAGCTGGGCGCTGAGACGGGCCAGCCGCTCCTGCTGGCATTCCTCTATGGCCTGAAGCAGCGATGCCCTCTTCTCCTCCAGCACAGCCCCCAGCCCCCGAACCAGCTGGGATACCTCTTCCTTGGCCTGCTGACCACTCACCTGCCCAGAGAGCAACACTTACTATCTTCTTGAAGGCAGGGCCTGCACCAGGGTCACAGGGAATCTGGGGAAATCCTACCCACCCACTTCAACGGGTCCAGGCTTATGGTTCCAAAGGCACCTGTACACCCATTGGGCTCAACTCCTGATCGCTTGTGCCAACTTTCCTGGAGCCCACAACATAATCCCGAAGGACTCCCCCAAAGAAAAGTGATCATGAGTGCCCTAAGGTCCACAGGGGTGGCTCTGGCACCCACCGGCATCCGTGCCATCCTCACAGCCCACCCTGTGTCGGCTGACTCATGCGATCTGGAAGATGGTATCAGAGCTGTTGCCTTCCCTGAGCTCCAGGAATAAGTGCCATCCTCAGCAGGCAACTGAGCCTCACGGCATCTGAGCTGTGTCCCTGGGGCTTTGCGAGCATCCCTTGTCCTGGCGATAGCCACCCCGGCCCCATTGTAGCTCCAGGTGCAGCCTGCCCTGGGGCATTGATGTCCCTGCCAACTTGGTTTAGCCAGAACCGTGACACGTTCATGGACCCCACACTAGCTTCCTGAGCTTGCAACCAGGTGACTGGGCCATGCCTACCCACACTCCCTTGCTGATTCCACCCCCAGGTAGGGCCAAGGGCCACCTCGACGCCCTCCCTCACCTCAGCGTGCCTCACAGTCTCCTCCAGCTCACAGATCTGGGTCTGTACTGTGTCCTGGTTTCCTAGAATGTATGTCAGGCTCTTTGTCAGTTTGTCCTGAAGAGGGAAAAAAGGTGGGCAATCACCCAGCTCAGCAGAAGCCAGCAGTTAAGAGGTGTGAGAAGGTATGAGTTAGCACTGGAGCTGAGTGTGTGTGCAGGGGGTGGTCCTCACCTTGAGGGCCTGGTAGGCGCTGAGCACTGGTGTGATCTTGTGCCCACTGTGGGTGCGCCTCACTCGGCAGAGTTGGCACACCAGCCGTTGGCATGTCTTGCAGTAGTGGGTCACCTCTTCCTTGTGGTCTGGGCACATGAGGCCCTAGGAACAGAAAGAGCAGTGGCATAGTCAGCAATGGTGTGCATCAGGGTGCTGACCTGCCACGGGAGCAGTTTGGTGCGCTCCCTTCGCTGACCAGACAGGGGTGGAAGGGAGCTCTGTTGGTGGTGCTCCACAGTGCCACCTGGTGGCACATACTGGCATCAATGAGCCTTTCCTGCACCCTCCAGGCAGCAGCATTGCTCCTCCCTTCATCTACTTCAGGAAAGGTGTAGAAATAACAATAATGATGATGACAATTAATCTCAGCCTTGTGGTTAACAATTAACCTTGTCCATCTTATCACATCACAACGCTTAGAACAGCACTAGGCACGTAGGTGCTTGATACATATTTATCATGTGATCCTCTGAACAGCCCTGTGGGTGTGGATGTTGCAGGGCACTCAGTAGCAGCCTCATTGAGCAGATGAGATGAAGGCTCAAAGATGTTCAAAGATTTGTCTAGGAACCAAACCGGTGACCTTTTGGCTCCCAGGCCAGCCAGCGCTCAATCCGCTGAGACACACCAGCCAGGGACAGTGCATTATTTTTTTGTTGTTGTCACAGAAAAAGGAGCTTGGCAATGGTGAACTCCTGCCCACCTCCTTTTGGAGGCCACAGTGCCAGGCACCTGCACCCACCCAGCTCTACCATGCTGCTACCTTCTCAAGCCCTGCAAGTGCTGGCTCACCTTGGGGCGAAAGGAGAGGGTGGGCAGAGTGGGCTCATGCTGGGCCTTCTGGGTGCCCCAGGGGTGGAAGAGCTTGAAGCACTCGTTGCAGAAGGTAGCACGGCACTCGGTGCAGCCCTTGGTGGCCTCTAGTGGTGGGGGCTTGCACAGCTGGCACAGGATGGCACCGCCCACACTCACACTCTGGCGGTAGCGCTCTACCACACGCTCCAGGGTCAGGTTCCGGAACAGGCCTGCCAGGCCTCGCTCCCCCAGCTCCACATCACCCTGGCAGGCTGGGCAGGGGAACGTGATTACCTGGGGGTGCAAAGCTCCTCGCTTCCGCCCTGGGTATGTCCCAAAGCCTGTGGATGGGCAGGAGAGGTAGAGAGCTGAAAATTATAGCTGACTAGGGGTGGGGAAAGTCTGTTCAATTAAAAAATTTTCACTATGACATAGCTCAACTGAATTATTAGAGCCCAAACAAGCAGCATCTCCACCCCCTGAAAGACAGACAGATGCCCCTGGCCAGGGATGCATCCCTTTCATCTTCCTGATAAGCATCCCAGCATCCTCACCCCCATCCCACTGGCTCCAGGCCCACCTGACTTAAGCAGCCGGTCCAAGCGATCTGGCTTGGGGAGAGTTCTGCGAGAGAGGCGGGGACTTCGGGTGGAGGGGGTGGAGGCAGGAGAGGTAGGTTCGGAGCTGGGGTCCCCACCATGGCCTACATAGCCCTGCTGGCCTAGCACCTCACGGGCACAGGCCTGGCACACGTTGTGGGTACAGGGCAGCACCAGCGGCTGCTTGTACATCTCTTGGCACACTGGACACAGCAGTTCCTTCTCCATGTTCTTCATGCTCGTCTGTGGAGGGACCAGGAGGTTGGGTCAGAGCTTGCACACCTGGGCCTATCTTGACAGGCTTCTTAGCTGCCCTTAGAGACCCAAGGGGGTCTTGGGAAGAGACAAGGCAAACTACCTATGGCTTTTCCCTAGCACCAGTCTAGGCCTGGTTCACAGACCTTCCCAGCTCTGTCTCTTGCCTCGTTTTCCCTCCTGCAGAGCTAAAGGCCTACGGAGGAGGAGGGATGGTTGGAGCTCGTGGTTGGAGCTTGAGCTTCCCAGAGTCAAACCCCCTCCACTCCGTCTGCCCAGCAGGATCTGCAGCCCCTCTCACCTGGCCATTGCCCCCTCCCCCACCTCTGCTACTGCCTCCGGCACTTCTCTCAAGGGCACTGTCAATTTGACATTTAGGTGCGGACCCCTGCCCCCTTCTCTGGCACCCCTCGCCCCGTGTAACTCCTTGCTAAAGGGAGGCGCAGCTCTTTCTCCATCCTGCTGCTCACCATGGCAGTCTTCCGACCGCGACTCTGGCCCGAGGCCGCCCCAGCCTCCATCCACCATCCTTCACTTCCCCAGCCGTCTCTTCCTGTTCCCGATACACTAACCCATTTTCCTTCGCCCCCACCATCTGGACCTCCGCTCCCTCCCCAGGCATAAGCCGGGGTAGCCGCATACCCCTCCGCAAGCAAGGGGTAAACAAACGCCTAGGCTACTCGCCCCCTCCCCACCGGAAGTACTCGTCCCTTTCTTAGTGGCCAGGGTCCTCAAGCTATGCCCCACCCCCTCACCTCACCTTGGTCCCTCTCTTCGCAGCCATCCCGGTCAGGGGCGCAGCTGACAAAGGAGGGAGGGACACAGAGGGAGGGGGAAGAAAGAGTGGGGAGAGCAGGGTTGGCACCGCCCCTGGGAGAGCCGGGCATGGGTTGCCATGACAACTGCTAGAGGCTCGGAGGCAGCCCGGGGTGGGGGTGCGGTGGGGTGGGGTCTCCTGGAGCTGTCCAAATTGAGAACTACACCCTGGGGCGAATCCTTGAACACCTCCACTTGTCCTCAGTTTTCTTGGAAAATTTCCAAGTTCACAAACGCCCCCTCCTCACAGGATAGCCCATTGCCCTGCAGCCCCAGCCCTGTTGGCTGCTACCCCAGCCCACCCGCTGTGTCCGCGCAGCTCCTGCTTCTCACACCCCAGCAGATGGACGCCTTCACGGCACTCATCTCCGGGCTGCCCCCGGGATTACCCTCTCATACCTACATCCCGACCCTCCCAGTACTTTCTGCCATCACCAGCCCCGTCTGCATCCCAGCATCTTGCCGGATTTCCACCTGTTCGAGGTCCCGGCCTGCCCCGGACCGCTATACTCCACCTCCCCTTCCCCTCGACCCCACCTTAACTCACACTGATGCGGACCAGTGCATCCATGATGGAAGTGAAGGTCTGCATATCCTCACCCTCAGCCATGACCCTACCTTGCCCGCCCGCCCCCCGGGTGCCCGATCCGGGCAGCTGCTGAGAACCCTGGGCTTAATGCAGGAGCCCGGTGGGGGTGTGGGGAGGGGTGGGGGTAAAATATCACTGCGCATGCTCCAGGGACAAGCCTCAACCAGCGCCAGGCAGGGTAGGAGGTGGGAAATCATTTTCCCCACGTGGTTCTCAGAAGGCGTTGGTGGGGGGGAGCAGTGTAACATGGAATGGTGTTTGAGGGGAGAACCATATCTAATGTTGGCGTTCCTAATTTTACTCATATAGAGCGGAAGGATAACTTTAGAGAAAGATGGACCCAAGGATGGCAGGACTAGATTTTGGTTTGGCGGAGAGTCTACGGGACATGTCAGGCAATGTCCCGTAGTGGGAAGGAGGTTTGAGGAACAGGCATTAGAGGTGACATAAATGACAAAAAAGACAGAGATGAGTAAGAAGCTATGGGCCACAGTCCCTGTGACTTGAAGAGTTAAGTGCAGCCAGCTTGCATTGAGAGACAGAAGTTGCCCAGGGTGCGGGTAAGGACCCGGGACTAGGGCGGTGGCTCAAGATGCTCTTTGACGCAATATTTCCTCCCCGCCAGAAGAGGTCGCCACGTACAGGCGCCCAGAGGTAGAAAGAGGAAGACGGGGGGGAGGCAAGTGTGCGTTAGGTGCTGACGCATCCGGTTCGTCTCCCGTCTTTCTTGGCCGGAGGCGTCCATTGGGCCCACGGGCAGGGCGTGATGGGTAACGGGGCCGGCGGGATCCCCCGGACGGACTAGTGGGGGTCGGGGTTGGGGCGGACCAGCTTTCCTGGTCCCCTCCACTCAGAGCTGACGTGTCCTGGGTCCCAGGGGACGGGCCAATATGCACTGGACTGGACGGAGGGTGCCGGGCGCCCGGGTCTGAGGAATTCCTGGGGGTCGCCTTGTAGTATGGGGATTTGGGGAGTACGGCTGCAGGCCCGGGAGTGCTTAGATGGTCGGGCCCTGGAACTGCGGGACCTGCCGAACCTGCCTCCTGGAGAGAGGACCCGGCCTGACTGCGGGTCTCCGCTTTCATCCCCTCCAGCGGTGGGTACGGGCACCTCGCTGGCGTTGTCCTCCCTCCTGTCCTTGCTGCTTTTCGCTGGGATGCAGATGTACAGCCGCCAGCTGGCCTCCACCGAGTGGCTCACCATCCAGGGGGGCCTGCTTGGCTCCGGCCTCTTCGTCTTCTCTCTCACTGTATCCTGCCAGGGAGAGGGTCGGGGTGTTTGAGGGTGGGAAGGGTGGAGGGCCCCGCAGGCTTGTGCCGATCCCATTGCCCACACAGTTCTGCCCTACTCCTTAATTCCCTCAACCCAGGCCTTCAATAATATGGAGAATCTTGTCTTCGGCAAAGGATTCCAAGCAAAGATCTTCCCTGAGAGTAAGTGAAAATTGGGGGTGGAGAATTTGAACGCTCTCCCCTATTCTCCCCCAACACAGTACTGAATTTCCAGGTGCTTAGAAGGTAAAGGTTGTTTAGGAGAAGGAAATATGTTTGTAAGACTGGAGACAGATGACACTTTGGATACAGGACTTCAGCTAGCGCCTGGAATTGGAGCTGGAAGAGAAGGTCTCTGAAAGCAAGAAACTCCGTTGCCTTCTGGACAGTTCCCAGGGAAGGTTTGAGGGAGCAGACAAGTTTGGACCTGTTTTGCATACATCCATGGGGAGGTGTCCTTTGTTCCTGCCAGAAGCAGCAGGCAGGAAGGGTCAAGTTTGTTGAGGGGTTCTGATGTGAAATTGACCCAATATTAGTGAATTCTATCTGAGATGATTGTGAAGAGCCTAATGTACCAAGTTTCTAGGTCAGCAGAAATCCTGACCAAATTAGAATAACTATTAGATTGTTTCCTGTTTGGAATGATTCTTGTTATTGCACATGTAATTGAGATTTGATGACTTATTTATGGAGAATTAAGTGCATAAAGCAATCATACCAGGAATAGCACATGCTCAAAAATTGATGGCAGAGACCCCTCCTGGTGCCTCTGGTGCAGACACTGGGTGGCCAGGAACCCCACCCTGCTCTGGCCAGTCCCCTTCTCACTGGTCAGGCTGCTGTCAGCTCCGTCAGTGTTCCGAGCCGCGCTGCTGTGGCCTGGGCTGCTGCACATCCTGGGCTTTAGCTTCCCACCGGGTCTGCCTTGACCGCCTCAGGAAGCTGCTGGTCGTAATCCTCGTCTGTCCTGGTGCTGGCAGAGGGAGCCAGTGTTGCTACATGGTTCAGAAATGTGGCCTCACACACCTTTCTGTAGGAGAACTTGGTGATGAAAGGAAAAACCCAGATTCACAGTTTGGTGAACTCATTGAAAAGTACATTAAAGATGGAAAGATTGTGCTAGTTGAAATGACCATCAGTTTTTTAAAGAGGGAAATGGGTCGAATCAAGAATTGATCCTTCTGAGTATCAGACGATGGCTGCTGATGCTCAGAAGGATCAATTCTTGATTGATGGGTTTCCAAGAAATCAAGACAACCTTCAAGGTTAAAATAATAAGTATATCTTATAAATGGTAAAAAGAAACAAAGAATTTGACAGCAGATGTCATCTCGTGTGAAGCCTGCCCACGGAAGGACAAAGACTGTCGCTGTTGGCTGCCCCACTCTGGGTCGTGCTCTCCCCACCCAGCCCTGTGCAGGCTTCCAAAGCTCTGTCCACCAAGCAGTGCCCGGCTTCCCTTCCCTAAGAACTGTCATCACCTACTTGTGAAAGAACTCTTCATTTTTGGGCAGGGTTCCTGACCTTCTTTGCCTGCCCTTCTCTTCCCCAACCAGCAGGTGGGGTTTGCCCTGCCCTCCACCTTCTCTCCAGTCCCAATCTAGACAGCCTACGGTACTTTTCTGTGCCCCTGGGCAATGTATGCAGGCACTTTGCCCTCCAACCTGTGTCTAGGGAGTGAGGCCCTCGGCTTCCACCACTGGCCAGTTTGATGAATTGATCCCCATTGGCTGGCTTCTGTTGGAATGGCCTTGACCCTCTTCCCCAAATGGGAGCAAGCCTTGACCTTCAGACTCTGCTATCACTTTTCCTTTTCTCTGGAGGAAATCCAGGACAGGGAAGTTTAATGGTATCTGGGGCGGAGCTGGCGATGAGCATGCATCTCCTGCCTCCATGTCTTGGGCATCAGTAAGGCCATCTGAGGCTCTGCTGCTACGCCGTATCCCTCCAGGCAGATTCCCCAAGATTCAGAAAGCCCCAGATTTCTCCTAGACTGAACCTGGTATTTCCATTCTGACTTCCACCTTGCTTGTTGCCTCTTGACTCCCCAGTTCTCCTTTGCCTCCTGTTGGCTCTTTTTGCATCTGGCCTCATCCATCGAGTGTGCGTCACCACCTGGTAAGTGCCTACAGCAGGGTAACGGATATCCTGTCCTTTGTCCCTTAATCCTCCTGTGATGGTCCCATCCTTCCCCATACTTCCCTCCCCCTCTCTTCTCCCTCTCTTGCCCTTCCCCAGTTTCCTAAATCCGAGCCTGGATTCTTTCCCTGATGCTGCCGTCTGCCCTGGGAAGCACCAGGCTGGCAGCGTGCCCGCTGATGCCATGACCTTTCTGTCTCCACCCTGCAGCTTCATCTTCTCCATGGTCGGCCTGTACTACATCAACAAGATCTCCTCCTCACTGTATCAGGTGACAGCTCCAGTCCTCACACCAGCCAAGGTCGCTGGCAAGGGCAAAAAGAGAAACTGACCTTGAATATACAATAAAGTCGATTCTTTGTGGCTCTTAGAGCTGTGATAAGCTGTGATCCTCTCCTCCCAATGCTGGGGTGGTATACAGAACATTAGGGCATGTGGGTACGTGCTGTTTTTAGAACTTGGTGGTGGTGGGGCTTTTCTTCCACCAAGGTTCATTTTTACCAAATATTTTATGAAGTGCCATCAATGGCCAGGTACTTTGCCAGGCACTGGAATGGTGTAGGCTTGTGTCTCATCATGGAAGAAAAGTGCACCAGCGATCAGCAGACTTGACCTTGGGAAAAGGGGTAAAGTCTGCAGGCCAAGAAAGCTCTAAAGAACTGGAATAGCTTTTGCAACAGAAGAGTAACGGGACGGGAAGGCTCCTCACCCCTACACCTCTCCACGGGGGTCCATTTACACCGGTGTGGGCTTTGTTACTCCCAGTTGCCCACTCAGCAAACTAACCCCCAGCCCCTCTGGTAGTCTGGGGTAGGGCTCCTTTCTGATGTTGCCTCCCTCTTCTTGCCCAGCATGGACATACGCCTGTGTTTAGCAAGACTCCCGAGGTTGATTGCTGCTCCATCCCCTTTGTTCTGGTGCCTTCATTTTTTTCTGTCTAGTAGCCAAGAGATTAGGAATTTACCAAGTTTTAGCAAAGTGTATGAAATGACAGGGAGAAGGCCTGAGAGATGTGGCTTTCCAGGTTCTACTCTGTCCATGATCTGCCATGAGGAACCTCTGTCCAGAGCACCCTTCCTTTGGGGCACAGGCACCCTCCCTCCTGCTGGGTGGTGTGGGCTAGGGTGGGCACAGTGCCTTGGTCCGTGTTGTGTTCTCTGCAGTGCCTTGTAATGTGCGCTAAAGACCAGTGTTTTGGTTCAAAGAACCTGCCCTTCTAGAACAGAAAATCTTGTACATGGAATGTGCCAAAGGGAGGAAGGAAGACCTAATGAAGATGAAGTGAGTCAAAGGAGATCTGGTCAATTGGAGCCCTCCTCCCCATCTTCCTCTAAATAGAGGCCCACCCCAACTCAGTTCTCCCAGGTGTGGCCGAAATCCCAAACTGTCCCCAGGCTGGGGGAGTGCTATGCAGTTTATCCAGGAGGCCCGCAGAGGGCGCCGTGAGCTCACGTCTCCAGGAGACTAGCAACAATGTCCATTTCAAACCCACCCTGAGGGCTGGGGAAGGTTGCAGCCGGATCTTCAGCGGACACCAGCCTTCTCCGAGGACCCAAAGGACTAGCTGACCTGAGTAGGCCGTAGCCTGGGGCAAGTCTCCTTGCTCACCCATGCTGGGAGCTGAGGCAAAGAGTTCAGTGGAGACCAGAGCCTCGCTGAGAGGGAGTAGCCACCCTAGGCTCCAACTTAACTAGTGATGCTTGGGGGGTTGCAGTATGTCGGTCCCTCTGAGGGAGGAGGGGAGGTTGTCCAAAATGGGCCCTGGACCTAGGAGGGGGTTGGATTGGACCTGGGTCTCCTGACCTTGTCCTGACCTGGGGTGGGAGCAGTGGGCAGAGGGCCAGGTGAGAGTAGACACAGCTGGAGGTATCTGGCCACCTGAGGGCAGCTGACCTCCTAAGATGAGAGCTTGGGTGAGGCCAAACTAGGGGAGGGTGGGGAGGAGCTGGAGAGCAGGTGCCAGGGTACCCACTGTGTAGGCACCAGGGACAGCAGGTGGCCCATAAATAATGACCCCTTCCTCAGGGAATGCATTTACAAGGCAGGTTGGCGCCAACCTAGGCCCTCCACCCAGCCTATCTCTAGGGTGCCTAGTTGCAGGGTGCCTGTATCTGACCTACCAATTAACCCTGGCAGAGGTATCCCAGCCACCTGATCACCATCATTAAGTAAGGGGGTGGGAGGTATCCTGGCTTCAGGAGACCTGAAGGTGAGAAGGGCAAAAGTACTGACCTCTTGGCCCCTGGACTCCTGGGGCTCTGCTCCACCCTCAGAGTGGAGGCCTGGGGGAATGGAGGGGAATGGAGGGGCGGTCCCAGCCCTGGAGGACAGAGGGAAGCCAGATGTTTCCTCCTGCCTCCTGCTCTCTCACGAGCAGCCCTGCACCCGTTCCTCCTGTGCCCGCTCAGGAAACAAGAGTAAACACTATGGGGGAGGGGAGGGGAGTGGGGAGGCTGGCCCAGCAGGGCAGTCCTTGGGGCAGGAAGTGACACCACTACCAAGAGGGCAGTGTGAATGTGAGCCTGGGCAAGAAGGCTCCCCAGCCCGCAGTGGCCGGGCTCCCCTTGCACTGGAACTGGCATGAGGGGTGTCTGGCATGCAGGGCACGGCAGGGGGTCAGGGCCAGTGCAGGAGCTCAGGGCAGGCAGGGAGGGGAGTCTGCGCCAGGCCAGCCCTTTCCGGCCCTTATTGTCCTTGGTGAGAACAGGACGCAGTCTCATTCCCACTGCCTCCCCTCGCCAGTTCTGCTCCCCAGGGCATCGGGAAGGATGTTGGGAAACAGGAGCAAGCCAGAGACCATTAGAGACAGAGATGCTGAGAGACACAGAGACAAATACAAAGGGGAAAGTTTCAGCTAAAAGCCAGCATTGAAGTTCACCGTGAGCCCAGTGGGCCCTTGGCACTGTGGGAACCACAACAGAATGGGAAGCTGGAGGCCCTGCCCTCGGGGACTGCCGGCTGGCCTGCCCTGCGTACCTTCCTTGATTTAGGATCACCCACAGAGCTGCCTCCTAAGCAAACAATGACCCAAACACTGTGCAGGCACAGTTGGTGGCACTTAATTGCTCTGCTTCAGACACATTTTTTTACCTCCCTCCCAGCACATGGGAAGTTCCTCAGGGGGCCAGGCCAAGATCTGAGTCCCACCTGACAGCAGACAGCGTTGAGAGCAAACTGGCCAAACAGAGGTTGACACCCTAATGCTGTGTGGTTGAGTTCCTGTGGAGACAGGGAGAGGCCTCCTGGAGTTAGGCACCCCATCCCTGGCTGCATGCAGGCCTGCCTGCTGGCACAGTGCAGAGCTCTCCCTCTGCAGTGTGGAGTCGGCCGTTCCCGCCCCAGACTCTGCAACCTGGGATGGGGGCAAAAGGGGAGGCTGGCGCCCTTCCTTCCAACTCTGTTCTACCTGCACCCTGGAGACAGGCCCTCCGAAAGATCCAGAGAGGTCCTGCTCCCTTCAACTATGGAGGGTCCAGGTGGGCTTTGAAATGAAGAAAAACTGAGGCATATTTGAAATGTTTAGATTCAACAAATTAATGCTTTTTAACACAAAATCAAAAGGTAATGATATTGCTAGTGACAAGATCATCACAGGATTTCTAGAAATTTTCCTTCACAGGGAACTGCAGGGCCGTGTTTTATAATTTAAAGTCCTAGGATAATGGGTATATCACATTCACTCTATGATTCTTTCTACTTTTGTATGTCTTTGAAAATTCCACAGTAAAAGTTAAATCTCTTGTACGGTAAGTCCCTTCTTTCTGTCCATCAGAGAGTAAGTGTGACGGTCTGTAACCATACTTGGAGATAGCGTCAGAAGTCTGAAGTTGAGGCTCCGTGTGACAACAGGGCCTGACCCATGTGGCCCTCAAGGCCTGTGAGGAGCCCTTTTCTGAGAAACCCCTCATCCCCAGTCAGCTGGAAGAGCAGGGAAGGGTCCTCTACCCATTTTAGGCTGAGGGCTGCATTGTCTAGAGGTATTGATGATCCTTTTGGCACAGGTGTGGATCCCACAAGAAAACACCTTCCACTCACCCCCTTTCTGGGCGGAGAGTTGCCATGAGAGCTGGCCTCTGGCCGCTTGGAGGGAATTTCTGGGACCGAGGTGTGTATGTACGCCTGTAGTAGGTACTAGGAGTAACCTGTCAAGGAGACCCCTCCCCTTCCTGCTCTCAGCCCCCAGACCGCATTTCCAGCCTCTGTGATCAAGGCCTTCTGACTCAGATAAAAATTTCAGGTTCTAGGCAGCATGTGGAACAGTGGGAAGAACCTAGGTCTCCTTTGGGCTCTGAACCTTACAGGTAAATGCCCTTGGGCAAGTTGAATGACCCTCCTTGTACCTTATATTCCTTGATTATAAAATGGGAATAATAATACCTCTGTCAAATTATGGCAGGGAAGATTCGAGGTGAATAACGATGTGGAAGAGACTACCTAGCATAGTGCTCGGCCCACTGGGCACTTGGCAGAGGCTATTTCCCTACGTGATGACAACAACAACAACGCCTTTAATTGAACGTTTGCCACCCGTCAGTCAATGGACTTAGTGATTTACAGATACCCTCATTTTTAGCCCTCACACAGCCCTTATTGCTGTTCTTACGCCGTGAGATGGCTAATTTTATGTCTCAACTTGGCTGGGCCATGGTGCCCAGGGGTTTGGTCAAACACTATTCTGGGTGTTTCTGTGAGGGTGTTTTTGAGTGGGATTTGGCATAAAGCAAATTGCTCTCCACAATGTGGCTGAGCGCCACTGGATCGGAATCTGCTGAAGGCCTACATTGAACAAAAGATTGACCTCCCCAGAGCAAGAGGGAATTCAGCAGGAGGTGTTTGGACGTGAATTGCAACACTCTTCCCTCCTTCACTGGGGTTTTCTCGCACAGGTCTCCTCAGAGGGGCCTGTCTGACTGTGCTGTGTGACACAGCACACTCTGTCACCATTTAGCCCTTACCTGGCTGTGTTTTTCTTCATACTACTTCTCATTACTTTATTTATTTTAAAGAATTTTTAACAATATTTTATTTATTTTCAGAGATGGGGAGGAAGGGAGAAAGAAAGGGAGAGAAACATTAATATGTGAGAGAAACATAGATTGGTTGCCTGTCACAGGCCCCCTACTGGGAACCTGGCCTGCAACCCAGGCATGTTCCCCAGCTAGGAATCGAACTGGTGACCCTTTTTTCATAGGCCAGCAATCCACTGAGCCACACTAGCCAGGGAATCTATGCTATTCTTAACCTCCCCCTGTCTATTTTGTTCCTACCGATTATGCTTCTTAATCCCTGCACTCTTTCCCCCATCCTCCTCCATCCCCCTCCCTGCTGGTAATCCTCCATGTGATCTCCATTTCTGTGATTCTGTTCCTGTTCTGGTTGTTTGCTTTCTTTCTTTGTTTTTTAGATTCAGTTGTTGATAGCTGTGAATTTGTTGCCTTTTTAATGTTCATGGTTTTGATCTTCTTTTTCTTAAATACTATATTTTGCTGTGTATAATGTGCATGTTTTTGCCCAAATTTTTGAGGAACAAATAAGGATACTCATAAGTAAGTACACGGGTAGAACTAATTGTGTATCTATAAGTGTTTTTAATTATTTTATTTATGCTTATGTGTTAAAAGTATGACTCTAGAAAGCAATAATGATATCCATATGTAAAATAATACCCTGGAATATGATAATCAGTTTTGTTTCTAAATATAAATAAATAAATAATTGAATTAAAAAATTAAAACAAAATTTTTTTTTTCCTGAAAGTATGGGCCAAAAATGTGGTTGGTCATTACATACAGGAGCGCATTATACATGGCAAAATATGGTAAGTCCCTTTTACATTTCCTGTAATAATGGCCTGGTGATGGTGAACTCCTTTAGTTTTACCTTGTCTGGGAAGCACTTTATCTGCCTTTCCATTCTAAATGATAGCTTTGCTGGATAGAATAATCTAGGTTGTAGGTCCTTGCTTTTCATCATTTTGAGTACTTCTTCATCGTCTCTTCTTGCCTGCAAAGTTTTTTTTGAGAAATCAGCTGATAATCTTATGGGAACTTCTTTGTAGGTAACTCTGCTTTTCTCTTGCTGCTTTTAAGATTCTCTCTTTACCCTGGCTGGTGTGGCTCAGGGGATTGAGTGCTGGCCTGCGAACCAAAGGGTATGCTGGTTCAATTCCCAGTCAGGATACATGTCTGGGTTGCCGGCCAGGTCCCCAGTAGGGGGTGCATGAGAGGCAACCACACATTGATGTTTCTCTCCTTCTCTTTCTCCATCCCTTCCCCTCTCTCTAAAAATAAATAAATAAAATCTTTTTAACAATTAAAAAAAGATTCTTTATCTTTAACCTTTGGCATTTTAATTGTGATGTGTCTTGGTGCGTTCCTCCTTGGGTCCAACTTGTTTGGGACTCCCTGAGCTTCCTGGACTTGTACATCTATTTCCTTCACCAAATTAGAGAAGTTTTCTTTCATTATTTTTTCAAATAAGTTTTCAATTTCTTGTTCTTCCTCTTCTCCTTCTGGCATTCCTATGATTCAGATGTTGGCATGTTTGGAGATGTCCCAGAGGTTCCTAAGCCTATCCTTTTTTAATTTAAATTCTTGTTTCTTCTTTCTGTTCTAGTTGAATGTTTATCTCTTCCTTATGTTCCAAGTGGTTGGTTTGAATCCTGACCTCATTCCCTTTTCTATTGGTTCTCTGTAGAATTTTCTTTATTTCACTTAGTGTAACCTTCATATTTTCTTTTATTTTTTTGCCGTACTCAAGAAGTTCTCTGAGCATCCTGATCACCAGTGTTTTGAACTCTGCATCTGATAGCTTGGCTATCTCTGTTTCACTTAGTTCTTTTTCTGAACATTTTTTCTGTTCTTTCATTTGGGCCATTTCTGTCTCCTCAATTTGGCAGCCTCCCTGTGTTTGTTTCTGTGTATTAGGTAGAGTGTTTCTCTGTCTTAGTAGTGTGGCCTATGTAGAAAAGGCACCTGTGCACTGTGTGTGGCAGAGTCTTAGGTAATTGCCAGGGTGGGGCAAACCACTTTATGCTGTGTGGGGAGGGCTCACAGAGGGGACAATGCCACCACCTGCTTTCTGGAGGTTCACCTGACACTAACCCCATTTCTAGTCATTTCACCCCCTTCCAGCTACTGCTCTGATGATGAATCTTAGAGTGGGTGGGTTTGCATACATTCTAAGACTATTTAGGCCCTTCGAATGGTGAAAATCCAGCAGTTTCTTCTGCCACCCAACCTCCCCTGGTTTTTACAGACAGAGGTAACAGTATCTGTCTTCCTGGTGCTGGAATCCTGGGTTGTGCAGTCTGGCCTCGGGCTGGGATCGCTTGCTCCCAAGATATCCCTCCTAATTTTTATTCACCATGCATGAATGTGGGACCACCTGTTCCGCCACTGCTGCTTTTCCCTACCATACCACTTTTTCCCGGTCTCCATGACTCTGCCCCACCTACTCCTCTTTATGAATGTGACTTCTTTTTATTTTTTATTTTTTATTTTTTATATTTTATTTCTTTATTTTTAGAGAGAGGTGAAGGGAGGGAGAAAGAGAGGGAGAGAAACATCAATGTGTGGTTGCCTCTCACATGCCTCCACTGGGGACCTGGCCTGCAACCCAGGCATGTGCCCTGACTGGGAATTGAACCATGACCCTTTGGTTCATAGCCCACGCTCAATCCACTGAGCCACACCAGCCAGGGCTATGAATGTGACTTCTTTAAATCCTTGGTCATCCAACTTCCATATAGCTCGGTTTTCTGATGGTTCTGGGAGTTATTAGTTTTGAAATCTGTTTGTAATTCTTCCTATGGTTGCACAAGGAAGCAAAGTATGTCTACCTATGCCTCCATTTTGACTGGAAGTCTCATTACTTAATACATTATGTATTTATTTGATTGTTTATTGTGTGTGTCCCAGTACTTCATTGAAAGCAGAGAATTTTTCTGTTTTGTTCACTCAGCACTGTCATACTTGGATCTCTTTGCTGAAATTCAACTTCTATCTTGCCCCAATTCCAAATTGCTGAATCCCCAGTATCAGCCAAATGCTTCTCTTGGCTGCCAGGCCTGCCCCTGGTCCCTCTTCCCTCAGGCTATCTTCTTGTCCCACCTTGGTCTCCTCTAGCTTACCTTTTCTAGGAAACCGTGACTCACCCAGCCCCTCCTCCAATCAGCAACAGGATCTCTGATATACCATTTCCTCCTAAAGCCTGCCTGTAATTTTTTAACTATGGGTTCTTGTTGATTACATGTGTGTCCATCCAGTCTCCCCAGTGGAACTATGGGTGCCCTGAGGACAGGGATGGAGTCAACACAGCCTGATCACTGGGAACTTTTGCCAAGGACCAGTAATCACCTTGGCACCTGTGGGCACAAAGGAAGCTTCCCTGCCTGACACGATACACACAGGCACACGTGGGGGTCACCCACTCCTTTAAGGTATGAAGCCGCTGACCTGAGGGACCAACCCTACCCCCCAACACAAGTACTTGTAAGGGGTCTTTAATAGCCTGGCCTGCTTTTCCAGCCTCTTCTCCTGCCACTCCCCCAGGAAGTTGTCTTTTTCACAGAAACAGCCACAGAGGATTACTCACCATGGACTTTCATGCCTCTGTGCCTTTGTTCAGACTTTCCCTTGCCTCACATGCCCCACCCCCCACACCTGAACAACTCTTACTCATCTTCCCAGTATCAACTCTGGTGTCAGGGCTTCTGTGAAGCCTCCCCCACCCCCACCCATCAATTCCCTCCTCTGTGTTATATGTAATTTTGCATATTCACTCTTCATCTGTGCACTTTATGTTTATTTATTTGTTTATTTTAATCCTCACTGAAGGATATATTTATTGAGAGAGAGAGAGAAAGAGAGAGAGTCCCAACTGGGGATCAAACCCATAACCTAGGCATGTGCCCTGACTGGAATCAAACCAGTGACGTTTTGGTGTACAGGGACAATGCTCCCACCAACTCAGGCTGTTCCATGCACTTTAGAATGCAGACTCCCAGATCTGAAACCAGAGTTTGCAAAAACAGAAAAGCCCAACAAACACGAGCTTATCCATCTGTAGAAGTAACTTACTTCAGAAGATGGTTTGGGACTGATGGGAGGGAGGCTGGGGAAGTGCTTCCAGGGACCCAGGTGCATCCTCAGCCCTGAGATGTAACTAATGACAGCTGTTTGTAACAACAGCAAGGGTAACTAACGCCCATTATGGGCTTTCCAAATGCCATGAGTTGGTTTAAGCACCTCACCTACATGATCTTTAATCTTGAGTGTAATCCCATGAGAGGATCAGTTATTGGTTCCATTGTATAGCTGAGAAAACTGAGGCTCAAAGAAGTTAAGTTACTTGCCCAAGATCACATAGCTAAGTAAAGGAAAGAACCAGGACCCAAGCTTTGGACAAATGGGCTCTAAAAGCTGAAATTTTTAACCCCCAAGCTGTACAGCCTCTCAGATCCCGCTATAACCACAGGTATTGTGTCGTGCTGTGGGAGCAGAAGGGCGATGCTCGGCAAAAAGATTGACAGCAAGGAGTTAGATCATCAAGACCTTCTGGCCCCCGAGTCTGGCAGATGATAGTCTCTGGAGTAGTTACGTCTTCTGGGACCAGGAAAGCTGGGCCAGTTTCCCTGAGACCCTCAAATGCTAGCCCGTCCTTCCCTCTGTCTCTCATCTTACATTTATAGAAGGCCTGTTGGGTTTGCCACACTGTCCTTACTCCTGGAGATACAATGGTCCTGGGCAGATGAAGCACGGAAACAAATGCCCTACAGCTCAACACATTAAGCGCCATCTATAAAAGAGAGCCAGTAGGTGCTCAGAGGGGGAAGACGGTGACCAGCCCTGTAAAACAGGGTCCAAACCCAGGAAGGCTGCTTGGAGGATATGATGCTTGAACTAAGCATGAGAGAAATATATATCCACATACTTTTTTTAAGGGTTTAAAAAAAATTTTTTTTTAAGCCCTGGCTGGTGTGGTTCAGTAGTTGAGTGCCGGCCTATGAATCAAAGGGTCACCAGTTTGATTCCCAGTTGAGGCGCATGCCTGGGTTGCAGGCCAGGTCCCTGGTAGGGGGCACGTGAGAAGCAACCACACATTGATGTTTCTATCCCTCTATCCCCTTCTCTTTCTCCCTTCATTCCCCTCTCTGAAAATAAATAAAGAAAATCTTCTTTAAAAATTTATTTTACAAAATGTTCACAAAAAAATTTATGTTTACCAAAAGGGGAAAGGAGGGAGAAAGAGAGGGAGAGAATGTGTGGTTGCCTCGCATGCACCCCCCTACTGGGGACCTGACCTACAACCAAAGCATGGGCCCTGACTGGGAACTGAACCATTGACCCTTTTATTCACAGGGCAACACTTAATCGACTGAGCCACACCAGCCAGGGCTATATCCACATATTCTTGTGGCATATATAGGGTTTTACTTTTCACATTATTTTTTTAACCCACCAGAATTAATTTTCGTATCAGGTAAGAGGTTGAAGTCTAATTTAATTTACTTTTTCAAGTGGTAAGCTAGTTGCAAAAGGTTTTCAAATAATTCATCTTTCCTCACTTACTTGAGATGCCATATCTATCATACACTAGACTGGTGTGTGTTTGCTGTATTTTTTCCATGTTTTATTCTGTCCCACTGGTCTCGTGAAGAAGGCACTATATCGTAGTGGCAAACTTTGCAGGCTCTGAAGTCAGATTATTTGGGGTGTGCCTCAGTTCCCTCATTTGTGAAATGGAGATAATAATAGCATCTAATGCAAAAAATAGCACCTGATTAACATAATGGCTGTGAAGATGGAATGAGATAATGCACACGAAGTACTCATTGCAGTCCCTGACACAGAGTGATCAATCAATGAACAGCAGGTGCTCCAGGGATCCCTATCTGCCCGTTCCTGGACCAGTGACCCAGGAGGCTGACATTACTAAACACATAGCTTTGAGCTGATGGGACAGCTCTGCTGCTTACTGTCTGCCCCTGGGCAAGTTACTTATCTTTTACTGTCTATCTCTGTGTCCTGGTTTCCTCACTCACAGTATCTACCGCAGCATGTTGTGACTATTAAACATGACAATGTCAGCTGAATGTTTATATTCTTCTGCTGATTATTATTATGACATTATAATTTATTATCTGTCTTTATGTGTTGTAACCCTTCTCATTATCTTTCCTCAAAAAATTTTATGGGGCCCTGGCTGGTGTAGCTCAGTGGATTGAGCGCAGGCCTGTGAACCAAGGGATCACGGTTTGATTCCCAGTCAGGGCACATGCCTGGGTTGTGGGCCAGTTCCCAGCAAGGGATGCACGGGAGGCAACCATACTTTGATATTTCTCTCCCTCTCTCCTTCCCTTCCCCTCTAAAGATGAATAAATAAAATGCTTTAAAAAAATTAAAAAATAAAAATAAATAAATAAAATCTTTAAAAAAATTTATGGGGCGTGTCAGTCATTCACAGCCTGGTCTACTGTCCATGAATAAAACAGAATCTCTGTGAAGTTGATGCCTAGCCCCCGATCTATGCTGAGTGTCGCTGAGACCAGTGAGGTTTTGAGTGAGCCACTGGTGGAGTGTCAGAGGGCATGGGGAAGGGCCTGGGGGGTGGGGCTTTGAAGTTCATATAGCAGGTTTTAAAAAATGTTTTTATTCTGTTTTAATTCTTACTTTAACAAAGATATTTGCATAGTTTAAAAAACCAACTAGCTCTACAAGGCATTTGCTGAAAACAACACCCCGTTGCACACTCCCACCCCGCACACACACTCCCACCCCGCACACGCTCCTGCGTAAAGTGCTCACACATTCCTTGGCTCTGCTCCTGGTTCTTGCCTCTGTGTTTCTAAATGACCTGCTTATGTTATTACTTCTTCTTTATATGTTAGATATAATCAGCTTACTGTCTGCCGTGGAGGACGAGGGTATAGTTATCTTTAATCCTGCTCTCCTGATGTGCTCCCCACCCCATCCTCTCAATTAAAATATATTCCAACTTTTGGATAAATCAGTACTCGCTCAGTGTTTACATTATTATGTCTGCAAAAATATTCTTCACAGCTGAGCTATGTAGTGTTTGTACTAAGACTCTGCAAATCTGTAAAAACTGCTTCTATTAACACAAGGGACATGAAGCCAAGAAACCGTGTTCTTCAAAATCACAGTCACGGACTTTGCTATTTGAAATCCATCAGTGAGGGTAGGATACCCCACTCCTGCCCAGAGGTCTGAACTATGTGGGTTACTCTGACACAAAGAAGCATCCCTGAATGCTTTTTTTGTGTCAAAACTTCAGATAATGGGGTTTTGGACACAACAGTAGATTTATCTTAATTATGTAGTTATCTGTTACATAATTATCTAAAATTAATTATCCTAATTTTGTAGTTTCCAAGTGGACTCTTAGTCCACTTCTCAGCCCAGGCTTGCTGTTGAGTCTCTCATTTATATCCGTGTTTACCTTGAACCTATCAAAACACTGTTTTATTGACATATTACCTAAATTCCACCTTTCCCACATCCTATAGTGACCCTGGTTTTTCCTTTGACGAGCTGCTCCATATAATTCCTCTGGTTGTATTCTTTCTTACAGCAGCAGTTAACAAACCTGACCCTGTTCAACATACAGTTGGTTATGTTCCTGCTGGTCTTTCCCAGGAAAGGGAAAGGGATTCTCTTTCCTTTTATAACTCTTTGTTTTCCCTACATGTGGTAATTGCCTGACCTTTTCTTTTACTTGGTTTTCTGTATACTTATCACGAACTTACCCCCCAGACTCTCTGAAAGATGTGTACACCTTCTCTCAATGCCTTAAGCACATCAGGTAATTCCTTGGTCCCACACTTTTTCCCTTAAAGACAGCTCTTGTTGCCCCTCGTCCCTTGGCTCCAAGCAGTCTGGTTTCTCCCCTCATTTCTTTTTAAAAATATGACAACCTGCCTTGACTGGTGCGGCTTGGTTTGTTGGTACATTGTCCTGTGGACCAAAAGGTTGTGGGTTCCATTCCCAGTCAGGGTGCACACCTAGATTGCCGATCAATCCCATTGGGGTGCGCATGAGAAGGCAACCCAATCAATGTTTCTCTCTCACATTGACGTTTCCGAATCTCCCCTTCCTCTCTCTCTAAAAGCAATGGGGAAAAAAGTCCTCAGGTGAGGATAAAAAAATAATAATTAAAAATATGACAACCTTCTCACTCCAGCTGGCCTGCACTCTTCATTCTCTTGCTTTTCTGCTCTCTGCTCCTCTGAGCCCTCTCAGATGGCCATGGAAGAAGAGGTCACCACACTCATCATCAACAATGGCTCTGGTATATACATGCAAAGCTGGCTTTGCTAGGGATGATGCTTCCTGGGCCATGTTCCCCGCTTCCATCCTCAGGGCACCCCTGACATGGGGCAGAAGAATACCCACGTAAGTGATGAGGTCCAGAACAAGCGTGGCATCTTGACCCTGAAGTACCCCATTGAGCACAGCACAGTTACCAAGTGGAACAACTCGGAGAAAATCTGGCACCACACCTTCTACAACAAGCTGTGACTTGTGAGGAGTACCCAGTGCTGCTGACTGGGGCACCCCTGAACTCCTAAGCCAACCATGAGAAGATGACTCAGCTCATGATTTTTAAAATTGTTT
Source organism: Anoura caudifer (assembly GCA_004027475.1). Lineage (NCBI taxonomy): Eukaryota > Metazoa > Chordata > Mammalia > Chiroptera > Phyllostomidae > Anoura > Anoura caudifer. The sequence goes on from PVKU01004116.1 coordinate 29,668, forward strand.
TTGACTCAGATTATGTTTGGGAGCTTCAACACTCTTGCCACGTACGTGGCCATCCAGGCTGTGTTGCCCCTCTGTGTATGCCTCTGGCTGCACCACTGGCATTGTGCACACGAACTCTAGGGATGGGGTTGCCCACACTGTGTCCATCTACAAGGGCTACACCCTCCCCAATGCCATCCTGCGTCTGAACCTGGCTGGCTGGGACCTGACAGACTACCTCATGAAGATCCTCAGGGAGCGAGGCTACAGCTTCACCACCATCACTGAGCAGGAAATTGTGGATGACATCAAGGGAAAGCTCTGCTCTGTCACCCTGGACTTCAAACAGGAGATGGCCACCACCTCCTCCTCCCTGGACAAGAGTTAAGAGCTGCCTGATAGGCAGCTGGTCACCATTGGCAATGAGCAGTGCCAGTGTCCAAAGGCGCTCTTCTCGCCCTCCCTCCTGGTATGGAGTCTGCGGCATCCACCAGACAACATTTAATTCCATCATGAAGTGTGAAGCCAACATCCGAAAGGACCTGTATGCCAACATGGTGATGTTTGGTGGGACCGCCATGTATCCAGGCATTGCCAACAGGGTGCAGAAGGGGTTCACGGCCCTGGCTCCCAGCATGATGAAGGTCAAGATCTGCCCTGCTGGAACTCAAGTACTTGGTGTGGATTGGCAGCTCTATCCTGGCCTCACTGCCCACCTCCCAGCCCCTCAGTCAGCACAAGTAAGATGAGTTGTGCCCCTCTATGGTTCACCAAAAATGCTTCTAAATGGACTGTGGGCAGATCCATAGCATTTGCTGCATGAGTTGGTCAAGTCTAAGTTTGTCCTGGCAAATGTACACATCTGGTGCTGATCTTGTGAAACTGGAATAAACCTTCAAAAAGAAATTACTCTTCAAGCTTGTATCTGATCTGAGCACTGGATTATAGACCTGTTGCTGATTTTGACCCTTGTATTCCAGTTAACTGTTCCCTTGGTGTATGTTTAATACCATGTACACATCTTTGATTTAAACCCCTGTACACACTGTCGGTCACTTGGTGGCCTAAACAAGAACATGCTTCTGCAAGAGAAATCCAGTGGCTTGATGAGAATCCACAAGACTGTGGTTCCTGATGGGTATTAACATGAGGGAGCTGCCTATTCTAGGATTTCTCTAGAGGCTGGCAGGAGTCTTGAACCAGTTGCCATTTCTGCCCTGCCGGTCTGACAGGTTTGGGAGGGTCCCAGCGTCAGGACCCATTTTCCTTTCTTAGCTGATGTTTCCTGCCAGAACATCTGTGTTGTTACTTGCCTTGAGATGGAAATCGAGTTGCATTTCCACCTGTAAATTTATTCATCTTTTTAATTTATGTAAGGGTTTTTGTATACAATTCTCAATTCTTTAAGAGATGACAAATTTTGTTTTCCTATTCTCATGTGAGAACATTAGGCCTTAGCAACACGTCATTGTGAGGAAAATAAAGTGCAATACTAAAAAAAAAAAAAAGACCTTTGTTCTAACACCTATCTGAAAGCATCATGGTTAGTTGTTGATGCTTCCGTTTTCCTGATTTCTTCCCCCCCCTCCACCCCGGGAGGGGCCGAGTGTCTCGATACATTTATTTTTCCAAAGTGTATCAAGGCGCTCATCGTACGAACGAACGAACGAACGAATGAATGAAAGGGATTTTTGTGCATAAGTGACATTTAAGGAGAACCGTATCGCAAGATTTAAGGGTGGCTTTCTCTATGCCACCGTAGGAGAGAAAAGCAGTACCGAAATCCCAGGCGACCCAAGACGTAGTTGGCTGAGCACAGACTGAACTCAGCTGAGGAAAGACCGCTGCGCGAGCCCTGCAGGCGCCACAATGCGGACTTCAACTCCCAGAAGGCAGCGCGAAGGCGGAGCGCGAGCCCTGGGAGAGTTCCGCACGCTGACGTCAGAGTCACGCAGAACCGGGAAACGCGGGGCAGAGGTACGTGTAGGTTGAAGGGCTGAAAGGACTGGGTGGAGGGTGAGACCGCTGCGCGGCCCTGAGCGTAAGTGAGACGAAATGGGCTGGTGAGGAAGAAGGACAGATGGGTCTCAATGAAGTGGGGATCGCGAGGTTGAAAGATCTCCAGCTCCGCTTTCTCTTCCCGCAGCAACCATGACGAAATTAGCTCAGTGGCTTTGGGCACTGGCTCTCCTCGGCTCCGCCTGGGCGGCTCTGACCACTGGGGCCCTAGGCCTGGAATTGCCTTCGTCCTGCCGGGAGGTCCTGTGGCCACTGCCTGCCTATTTGCTGGTGTCGGCTGGCTGCTATGCACTGGGCACTGTGGGTTATCGTGTGGCCACTTTTCACGACTGCGAGGACGCTGCCCGGGAGCTGCAGAGCCAGATCCAGGAGGCCAGAGCCGACTTATCCCGCAGGGGGATGCGCTTCTGACACCATGACCCCATTCCCGCTGGACGGCCCCTCCCTCCCATCCCCCATTAAACAGTAGCAAGTTTACTAACTTCGTGTAGTATGGAGAATGGGAATTGGGGATTTTGTGTACCAACTGTCGAGAAGTGCGAGGCCAACAAGCCACCTTCCTCAGGTCATCTGAGCCTTTATCTTTGCATCTTGCTGGTGTTCCTCCTGTTTATTTCAAAGGAGGCCAGGGCCCCTTCTCAAGATCTAAGGATGGAAATGTTACACTTCTCTGGTTCTTTTAACCCTGTCAGGAAGTACTTCTGGAAGCCTAACTTAATCTTGTTCATAACATCCAAGCTCTGTCTTTGCCAAGGCCTTCCTAGGTCTTTCCTAGGTTGCTCTGGTTCTCTTAGATACGTTTCCTGAGCCAGCCCTCCCAGCCCGAGGATGACTCTGACCATGCAGTGCACCTTTGCCCTTCACCAAACCGGGCAGGCTGAGAATCACTGAATAGAGAATGAGCTTCGATGGGCAGGGGTAGGGAACAGTTTATTTTAAGGCACATTCTAAAGATTTCACCCCCAGCCTCCAAAATTAAAAAATATAATCTCTAAAAAATAAGTGTTTTGTCTCCCAGGTCTCCTCCAATCTTCTAAGTAAAGCTCTTTCTTTGATCCCCAGATTCTCAAAGTTGTCTCTTTTTGTTTCCCATAACCCATGGCACCTGTGGAGCTGGTCAGCCAGAACAGCTGAAACAGGTTGGTCTGAACCTCTTTGGTGACAAGCTGGCATTAAGGTGCCCTGTGGTCAGGTGAACTGCCTCAGGTTTGTAGGAGCTGACAGTTCCTGTCTTGCTCCTGAGGGTACTTCCAGAAAAGCCAGAGGCGAATGAAGCTTGTGGGGATTCCTGGAAGGTTGGGCACCTGAAATCCCAAGGGCTGCGATGAGAAGAGGAGCTGCTTTTCCACTTTGCACATCTGTCACCCCATCCCTGCGCTGCTTACCATGATATAGGGATCTCTGAGCCGAATCCCATAGAGAGTCCAGGAGGCAGAGGTGAGCAGGGTGGCAATGGTCAGTGAGAAAGAGAGACGCTGGGTTGATTTAGTCTGAATAACTTTGGCCTGGGGGAAAGGATGAAAGACACTCCTAGCCCAGACACAGTAAAGCTCCCACTTTGCCTAATAATTTCCTCAGAAAAAAGGTCAAATATCCTCCCTGATTTTCTGTTACCCAACCTTTCCTTCCTACCTCCCATTCATCCACCTTTTCTGCCCTGTCTCCTTCCAGGATTTGAATCTTCCCTTCCTCTGGAGTGTAAGCTACAGTCTCTGGCTATGGGACCCAACCCTTCTTATCTCCCACCCTCCATAGACACCCTCACTCACCAAATCGGTCAGTGGTGACAGGTACATACTGATGGTGAAGACACTGCAGAAGAGGCCCAGCTGCTGAAGCCTGGCCTCAATGCTGGGCACCAGGAGCCAAAAGTAGCCAAAACCCAGGAGAAGGACCCCCAGCAGGGCTGCTGTCTGTAGGAGCACAGCACGCTGCAGGGGAGAGAATAGCCTGGCTTCTACATGTGCCAAGAGCCCTCTCTGATCCCTTCCGGAATTCACTCATTCATGCACCAGTGGAGGAGCCACTCTTTGTCCAGACCCAGTACTGCACTTGTCACAGCCTTTTTCCCACCAGTAACTTGATCCACCCACAACACTGGAGGTTTCTAGGAGAGGGAAAGATATCTTTTTGGGGGAGCTTGGTATACACAAGAGGAGCTTAATAAATGCTTGTATAATTGAATGGGGAAACAGCTAATCATCTCATTCTCAGCCACTGGCTCTGGTTCTGAAGGAACCATGGGCAATAAAAGCACCTTCCCTCAGTTTTGGGGGCAGCAAGGAGGCCCCATCAGGGTAAGTAGAGCTATCAGCCTTGCCAGAAAGGGGGCCATGTGTGAGTATCAGAAGGCTGGCATTGAGGAGGAAGGACTGCAATGCTGGAGGGGCCTTCCAGGAAAAGTTGACAGTGCCAGCCTGTTAGTCTTCTAGGAAGTACTGCTTCCCCTGCCAGCAAGCAGGACATGCTGCAGAAGAGGTGAGTGCAAAGGAGAGTCCCTACCTTCCGAGGACAGTAGTGCAGATACACCAAGATATATGAGGTCTGAAGCACAGCACCCACAGCGTTGACAACGATTAGAGTCCCATCTCTCTTCAAGGTCCCATAACTCAGCCAGCTCAGGTTGCTGTAGGGTGGAGGGGAGAGACATTCGCCATGGGGATGAGTGTAGGAGGGGGACCCGAGGGGTCTCTTCCACAGTCCTCACCCCACCCTACCCACTCAGTCTTTTCGCTCAGCTTTCCCCCCTCTCACTTGACATCTGTGGTGAGAAAGGGCAGGAACTGGACATTGTCCACTCGCCGAGTCATCCGCATGTGCCTGAGGTCGGAGCTGTAACGGGGCAGAGAAGGCAGGTATGACAGGGGAAGGGAAAACCATGCTACTGGGGATTGGAGACCCCTAATGCCTGTCATCCTCCCTTAACAACTGCACATCTCCGGGCACGTTCTCAGCTCCCTTGCCTTTTTCAGGTCAAGTGACCAGCCTTGCTCAGGTACCCCGTTCCCCTCGACCCGACTCCACTTTGATCCCAGGTTCCGGAAGCAGCCTGGGGCTGCAGCCACGTCTCCATCCCCTCTCGCTCCTTTCCTGACTTTCTGGAACTGCCTATCCCGGCCCGGCAGCGCTCTCACAGGCCGGTGGAGAACATGCCGAGAGTGAAGAGCACGCAAGCTCCAGAAAGGAGCGTGTCCGCTACGCCGCCGGTCTCCATCCCTCTCAAAGCAGGCTCCCAGCGCCGCCGGGCAGCCTAGCTGGTGGCTGGGCCAGCGTTGTCGGAGCCCCGCCCCTCGGCGTCCCAGGCCCCACACGCTCGGCCGTCCCCCGGAAACTGAACCGGAACCCGACCCGTGACGTAAGGAGGGAACTCAGGCCCCGCCCCCCCCACCGCCGGTTCGCGAACTTCCCCAGCTGATGTCGCCCTACAAGTCTCCGTCAGCTTCCTGGGGCTCCTCGGACTTGCCCCGGTACTCGTTTCTTACCGCTCTCTGCTTAACCCTTAGATTACCTAGGCCCCCAGCCTCAACTCTCCCAAGGCCCACCCGCGAGCCTACGTGGTGGATCTCAAAACAAAAGCTTGTTGGATCCAACCAGACTTTAACCCGCTTTCCTCTCACAGCTCCAGATCAGAACCTTATTGGCCAAGGATTTGGGAGGGTTTTTCTTCCCAGTTTGCTGAAGCCTCTTCCCATTCTCTCCCCTAAATTACAGGGATTGCCAGAAATGACCGATTCTGTCAGGTGTCCTCCCCGTTCAGCTACACCACCAACTTGGCCGGTCCACCCAAGCGCCTAGCACTTTGATGACCCCTTAGTCCCACCTGACTCATAGCTGGGAAGTTCCCATCCCAGATGTCTTGGTGGATCAGGGCGATGCCTCAGCTAGTGTTCCCTTGGGGGCTGCCCTGACCCACCCAACATTATGAGCACCTGCATGGTATGCCAAAACCCAAAGCCCAGTGCTTCGAGGGCCCACCCATGGGTCAGAGGTGTGACAGGAAGAACTTCCAGGGTGGGGTTAGCCTAAAACCAGAGAGACGTGTGGGTGTAACAGGGTGCAGCCAGGGGGACCCCCAAAAGGGATTTGTAATGGGGTTCAGAACTTAGGGTGTCCAGGAAAAAATAGATATATATGATATCCTTACTCCCACAAGTCTGAACTGGGGGATGGGACACATGGAGCAGGCCCATTGAGAGTTGTTCTGCATAGCAACAGTTTTGTAGCTAACTCAGGCATGATCATTTAACATATCTATAACTTTTAACTGGTTTCTTGGATACATTAAATAGCTGTGGCCATGCCTTGAACCAGGGAGATGGGAGTGACTTCCACCCAGGATGTAACTGGGCAGTAACTCCCCCTGGTTACTGCGCCTGCGTGAGAACTTGGAGATGATTGGCTCCACACCATGGGGCCACACCTGCCCGGACTTATTATGGGAGCCCAGAAAAGCTAGAAAAATATGAGAATGCTGGCAGGTGTAGCCAATTGTGGGAGGAATTGGAAATGGGGCTGCAGACCAGGAGCGGCGCTGGGATTGAAACCCAGGCATGGCAGCCATGCAGGAGAGGGGAGTATGCGGCTTTGGCAGGGAAACGGGGAACTACGCAGCTTTGGGGCTCCCTTTGCCACTCAGCTTAGGAAGCCAGAAAGCAAGATGTAGAAGCGATGCAGAGCTCTCCCTTAGCAGTTCAGAAGAATGCAGGAGAGACAGACGCTACAGGAAGGGGCGAAAGGACTCTTGCTGGTAGTCCAGGAAATGGTGTCACGTGGGTTTGGATTAAGAACTGGAGATCCCAGTGACATGCCCGATAGTGTTGGGAAATGCGGGGAGCGGCCAGCAGAGAGTGGGTTACTGGAGAGAACTGGGGGACCACCTGAGCCACAGACTTCTATTTCTTTAACAAGATATGGTACTTTGGACTGGGCAGAGGGGGAAGGACTGTGTGTGTTTGCGGGTATTTTAAGGGACTCTGGAATCTCAATGAAGACATTAAGTCAGAAAGTCTGTACAACTTTTGGAATAAATAATTCCTTTCCTTTTCACCAATCTCTGACATTGAGACCTATAATTTCTTGGCGGTGGGCAAGACAAACTTAGTACAGGGGGACCCCGGGAGAAGCGGGGGTCCATTCGATAATAGTATATCATTCCCCACCTCCATGGGTCCATTCTGTAACATTAGGGATTAGTGAGGGGTAAGAATTCTATCCAGAGAGGGAAAAAAAATCAAACCCAGTTGCTACTGGTATCTCCTGTAACAGGAACTCAATGGTCATAAGTTAGTATGGAGAGGCAGAAGAGCATGTACAAAAAAAACCCAGGTTTATTTACAGACAACATTGTATAAAAAAGAGCCAGTTATAGAAATCAGCAAAGACACAGCAAATTTATATACACATCCTGTACATGTGGGCCCTGCCCTAACAACTCCACTTGAGGAACAGGTTGGCACAGCCCCCTGTTGGCACAGCCCTAGGGAGCACTGCCCCAGGATAGGAGATGCTGGGTCAGCCCAAGCATACCCACTCTCCAGTCCCTGTCTCTCAGGCAGGAAACTGTCTCTTGTTTTTCCTTCAGTCAGCTCATCTTGGCATTCTGGCTCTCTGTGGGAGGGGCATCTTTGCCAAGCTCAATGTCCACCCACATGACCCCAGACCATCCCTTCAGCTCTCACAGTGACCTTCTTAAGAGTCCATGTTTGCACAGCTTGCTTTTTTTTGGCTTAAGGGTAGGAATGGCAGGGGAAGTATCGTCCCCACCTTGTCCGTCCCTCTGAGGTGGAAGCAAGGATGGTACTACCAGGCTTACCCACCTCCTTTGGGTTAAAACCCTTAATACTGACTCATTTTGAGGCTGCTGGGTGGCAGCTTATACATGTGGCGGGATGGTTCCCAGGACTGGGGCTTTAGGAGGGACCCCAGGCCAGGTGAGGGGTCCCTGCCTCTGCCTCCTCAGCCCAGTTGCAATCCTTAGGCCAGATGTGGCATACAGCTTCATGGGGTTTGCAGGGGCAGAAACGGCAGGAGCAGCACAGCCCAGGCAAGTGGGAAGAGGCGGGGGGCGGCACTGTGACCGATGCTATGTAGAACTTGCACTTCTGGGTCATCTGCAAGGTGAAAGGGCAAAGGCTCCCAGGTGAGCAGTCCCACTACTGACACTGGCCCTCAGTCCAACAAGGTTGCCCCAACCCCTGCCTGGCAAAGGAGCCACCTCCTGTGCCCAACCCCTTAAGCAGGCCCTCTTGTTTGCCCCAGGCCCAATTTGCTCCAGCTACTTACCTGCTGGAAGTCTCTTCTCCTGTGGATTGGCATGGGCCTGAGGACTGTGTGCTAAAAGACAGAGGTAGCCGTAGATCAGGTACTGTACCAAGGAGGCAGAAGGGTGGGAGTGCTGGCCGGGCCGGGGAGCGGAACTTCCCTACCATCCCATGTCATTAGGCCAGGCCCAGCGTAGCGATGGAGGAAGGAGGCCCACAGGGCCCTGACACTCACTGATTTTGCCATTGACGGTCACCTTCAACCTCAAGCAGTGGTCTTCTTGATGGTGGATGGGTTTGGCTGCAAGATATACCCACAGGGTGTTAAAGAAGGGGAAGGAAACTTTGTTGGAAGGAAACAATGCAAATACCTCTGGCCCAACTTTCTCAGTCCCTGCTCATTGGAATCACTTTCTTCCAAGGCTGGATTCTTCCCTTCCTTAGGTTTTGCCCACTTTCTGCCCCGTGTTCAGTCCAACCTCCTTCTCTGGAATAACCCTTGGCCTTGGAGATGGTGGCAAAAAGAACATAGCCATTGTCCCCTCCCCAGAGTCCATCCTTTACTCCTCCTAGCTGAAATTTGGGGAAGATGTGCACAATATGCTCCCCAGCCATTTTGTACCCCACCCACCCAGGCACATCAAAAGGGTGAGGCCTGGATGCATTCTATGCAAAGCTGATCTTATCACTTGTAAACCCACCAGTGGCTCTCCACTGCCCTCAGGGTAAACTCCTTAGCACTTCTAGGTCCCTGTGATCTGCCCTGTCCACCTCTCCAAGCTCTATCTCCCCACTTCAAAGTGTCCCTCCTACTCCAGCCAGGCTAACTAAATGGAATTCCCTGAAGATGTCATGTTCCCTTTGCACATGTCCCTTCATTTATGGCTAAATCCTCTGCTTGTCCTAAGCTCTGGGAAGCCAGGAACCTTCTCTAAAATCCCCTAATCTGGAAGTTCCCAAGGTCATGTTTCCAGGGTCACTCATGCCTACCATACTATACTGTTCTAACCGTCTGTTAACCAGTGTGTGTCTCTTCCCAGCTTCCTTGAGGACAGGGACCCTGTTGTGTTTTATTTCTCTTTGTGCCTATACAGTCAAGCAGTGTTCCCAGAATACAGTAGAAGCTCACTCCACATTTGTCGTGTGAATGAATGAAAATAGAATTCAGGATTGGAGGCCCTCTGCTGCTTGACTCCCCACTGAGCACGCTCTCAGGCATACTCATCACGGTGGCTCCATCCCCCAGTGTGGGCACCTCCGCCCACGCCTCCGGGGCACTCACAGATGTAGTAGTAGCTGTGTCCCTCTTTGAACTCCTTGCCCAGGGTGAAGGGCGTGTAGCGCAGGAACTTCTCGGACAGCTTCTCCGGGCCATGCCTGGCGTTGGGGTGGTTGCACTGCCAGCGGACCTGGTTCTTGGATTCGGGCTGGCACACCTGGTACTGCTCTAGCTCTACCAGGTACAGTGTATACTGCTCCATGGCAGCAGCTGCCACAGAGTCATCCTCGTAATGGGGACAGATGATGTCCAGGTAGTCATTTAGCTGCACATGTACTGTGTAGCCCTCACTCCGGAACCTGCATGTGTGTGTACGCGGAGGGGAAGGAAGCAAACAGTCACTCATAAGCCAGACCAGAGCCTTGAGTCTCCAAAGGTTTACGTGACCTCTCACATTTCACACTGGACCCAGACACAAAGATGTGACAATCTCCTCTCAATATTTACCGATCTTGACCTAAATATCTTTCCACCATCTCCAAATACCCCCCACCCTCATTGTTTCCTATAATTCAATAAACTCCACCCACTTAGTATCTTTCAGGTAACAAAGCACTTTCCATAACCCCCCTGATATTTACCCAAGGATGAGCTTCTAAATATTTCCTTAGCTCACTCACCATTCTCTCCTTTCCGTACATATTTCCCAAAACCTATTCTACCAGGGGCTCCTTTACATGCTATCAGAGCTCAGTCTGAGACCCCACTGGCTCATTCTGTTATTAGGATCCACGTGAGCCTTTCTCTTTACCAGGCTGGCTCTCAGCCCAAACACATCTGACATCTTCATTGCCCTCATTCCTTTCATTTGTCTCCTCCCCTGCCCCCCCCACCACCACCACTGAGTCTGTCTCACGTTTCTCTGCTTCCTTTTCCCCCAAGCCCCCAGTACACCCGGGCCTGCAGATAATGCCTGAAGCCTTTAGGTTAAATCCCTGTCATCAATCCATTCATTCCCCTCAAATCTTCCCTTCTACCTACTCAAAATGATGTTCAGTTCTCCTTGTCCACTTCCCTCAAGGCACCCCAAAACATCGCTGTCCCTTTATCTCCAAAAGCAACACATTTAGCTGTGAAGTGAGCTCCAGAAATGCAGGAATTCTCAGATCCCAGGCCGCCTCTCCCCTCCTCCCAAGGTGGAGCTAGCTCCCCTCCCCCAGCCCATTCCCTCCAGGCTCCACAGGCTCCAGCCTGACTGCCCCCCAGCTCCTCCCCCCAGCTCCAGACACCTGGCTCCAGTCTGGGTGGGGTCCTAGTAGGGGGAAAAGTGCCTCCCCACCTCCCTCTCCAAGCTGGTCAACCTCTCTGAATTCCCCCCAGCACTGCCAGCCAGACACTCGGCATGGTTGGCTGACAACTTGCTACAAACCAAAGCCCTTGGGCATGGGTGATGGGAGAAGGGGCAGGAATTAGGCTTAAAGGCCTCAGGTGGGCACTCACTGCCCAGTCAGCATGACTTCTAACCTGGCCTTGCAGCAAGCCAGTTCTCCAGCTAGGCTTACCAGCACCCCTCCCCCACCCTGGGGAAGAGAGGGAGAGAGAGGGGCGGGAGGGGGAGAGAGAGAGAAAGAGAGAGAGAGAGAGAGAGAGAGGGTGGGGGGAGAGGGGGGGAGGGAGAGAGAGAGAGAAGCAGAGAGAGGCTTTTAAAATTCCTCTCTGGAGAGATAAACACAGAAGCCATTTCAAAACAGGTATTTCAGCTCTGGGCCTGGCATCTTTCCCCCATTCCAGTGACGGGCACTGACTCATTCCTCATCCACCTCTGCCACCCACCCCAGCATTCATGAAAGCCTGTGAAAATTCACCTTGTTGAATGTGGACACCCCCTAGGGCCCCAGGGTAGCACAGTGTCCAGTAGTCCAGGATACTGTCCTCCAGGATACTGTCCTCCAGACAAAGGGAGCTGGCAGGTCTGAATCAGCACAGTACTTGCCCCTCCAGCACCAAGGAGACCAGTACCCAGCTCACAGTGGTACCACCCTTCTTCCCACGCTGCCTCCCCTAAGATCCCAGGGCAGATGCCCACTACCCTGAGTCACCCAGGCCAGCCTCACACCCGCCCAGCTCATTGCCACTTCATCTTTGCCCCTGAGATGCGCCCAGCTCAGCTGCCTGTGGACTCCACTCTGGGTTGGCTTCTCTTTAGTCCTGGGTATAGTTAGGTGTGGCTAGATGAACATGGCAGAAGCTCTGCTTGGTGAAGGCACCCATCAGCCCCTTTCTGGGGTATAATCGGCTCCATTTAGGGTCCTTTTGACTCTTGCTCTGCATTTGGGAAAGGGGGGCTGTGGCGTCAGGGAAGGCGGGGAAGGGGGCAAGGAAGAGGCTCCTTCCTGAAAGAGAGGAAACCTGGGAGCTTGGGAACGGAAAAGGCCAGGGTTCCCTGCTCCGTATTCACGGCTTCCTGTCCCCTCCTCCTCCTTCAGCCAACACCTGGCATGGGCATAAACAGGGACTTTGCTCTCTCTCACTAGGACAAGATTGGGTTCAGGAAGCAAAGAGCAGGCAGCAAGGAGTGGGGTGGGGGAGGGCTGACTGGGCTGCCCCTTTAAACCAGGGCAAGAGGGCACTGCCCTCTGGGGTTGGCAGGTAGCTGTTCTCTTCCCACCCAGTGTGCCACAGACACAGACCCCTTACCAGGCGACGCTGCCACAGGATCAGAGGGAGCTGGCACCGTGTATTTCTCAAGCGGGGTGAGGAGCAGGCACGCTAGTGCTGGGGGTGGCAGCTGAGTGTAGTGTTTTTCCTGACCCCAAGCTGTCCAGCCCTCCTGTCCATTCTTCTTCGTAACCCCCTCTCTTGTCTTCCCACAAATACTGTTCCCATAACTTCAGAAAACTCAAGGGCAAGAACAAAGAGTCCCACGGAGCTTCTTATATCCAGTACCATTTGCCTCACAGCCCTAAACCTGCCCAGGAGAAATTAACCCCTTTCTGCCCAGAACCCTTTGTAACTCTTTAACCCCTTCCTTCCCTTTTGAACCTTTCCTGTGACCACCCTCCCCCATGTCTTCAGTTTTACTACTTGAACCCTATAAACAGGTGATACCTTAGCCTACTCACACACAGCAATGTGCCTCACTCATGTCACCACAACAGATCCCTTGCGGGGGGGGGGGGGCGGGCTTTCCACAGTCACCTTAAACACAGAATGAATGCTCATTACCCGAAGCCCAGGTCCCTCCTGAGAGGTCCTTCTAAGGGTTACAGTGAGCACTCTGCTTACTCCAGATGTCATCAGGTACCTGTTAGTGTGGGCAGGTGCCCCAGTGCCAGACAAGGAAAGGCACACAGGCTTTCTTGATGGAAGGACCTACAAGAGCCATGGTGGCCAAGGAGGGTGGTCCATGCTGGAGGCAGGAACTGCTCAGCATTGGCTCCTCACTTCGGAGAAAGAGAGGTGCCAGAGGGAAAGAAAGGAGGGGCAGAGCTAGTGCCTGTGCAAGCAGACACAGGCAGGTACCCAGCCTGGGGTGGCCTACTCCCAGTTAGGGGCGAGAAGCGAGGGGAAGATCATCCAGGGAATCCCTCCCGCCTTTGGTCACCTCCCTAAGACTCCGGTCAGGGGTGGGCCTGGACAGTTAAACTAACATGGTGGGGGACAGTGCCAACCGAACGCCCAGGCTGTTGGCCGGAGACTCGGGGCTTACTTGGGGTTTGAACTGTTCCAGAAGACGGTGTGGCGGTCGGCGGCAGCCAGACTGTAGCAGAGACCCAACAGAGGGGCCCAGAGGAACTCCATAGTGCGGGGCCTGGTTAGGCCGGGCGAGGACGAGGGGCTCGTGGTGGGGTCTGGGTTCCCGCAGGTTTTCTCCGAGGCGCAGCCGGCACAGCGCTCCCTGATCTGGCTCTCGCGCCTGTGGACTCCGCCTTTTGGGCCAGGGCCGCCCGACACCTCGCTCCGCCTCCCGCCCCGCCCGGCGAGCGGCTGCCCTGGGGCTTGGGGGCTGGGGAGGTGGAGGAGGGATGCGCAGAGGAGGGGAGCCGAACGCGCTACCTAGCCCAGGCTGAGCCGCTCGGCTCTGCGTGATCGCTCTCTTGTGGGTCCGCGTGCTGCTTTCTGTGCTGTGCGGGGTGGTGGGTCTGTGTTCCCCCGCGCAGTCGCGTGCGTCAGAGGGGCACCAACTCCACCGGCAGCTCTACGAACACGCGGTAGCGAGATCCGACTTTTATTCGTGGGTCTTGCACGATGCAAGGTTGTTGATAGGTCCGGCACCTTTCCCCAGCCTCGAACTACAAGGCTGCTGTGCCGCGTTCCCACATTCTCTTCGCCCCCCCCCGCCCCACCGCGCTTCCCGGACTCTGCGCTTGGCTGCCCTCCCCACACACGCGGCTGTTTGTTTTTGTTGGGTTTGTCAATGTTGTCTTTGTTCGGGAGACTGTGTCATCGCCTAGATGCCGGGAATAAAGTGCGACCCTGAGTGACGAAGTGTGTAATGTGTGTGGCCGGCCGGGGGTAAGGGCATGCTTCTGTGCATGTGACAGGGAGAGACACTCGGGATCTTGGGCCCGCGAGAGGGTTCGCCCCTGTTTTCAGGGCGCCAAAGGGCGCTAACGACCTGTGTGTATGTGTCTGTGTGAACACGCGTGTGTACCGTGTGAACGGGCTTTGAATATAGATTGTGAGAACCTGAGTATGAAGGGGGACAAACCACACATGCACATCTGGCGTGTGCAGATACATGTGATGGCGCGCAAGTGTGAAAGCATTTGTGAATACTACCACAGCCGCGTGTGAAACTTTGACGTGTGTATGCTAATGTTTGTGTGAAGAGGAAGGGAAACGTGCACAGGCGAGCAGGGTATGTGGAGTGGGGGCAGGACTGTTTGCGTGGTGTCCCGGGGCTGGGCAGCTGGGTGTCCCAGTCATCAAGGCCCCAGAACCGAGCTCAACTCCCCTCCCCCGCACCCTGTAAACAAACCCTCTGGAATTCTTTCTTGGGGGCGCCCCTCCCCGCGGGGGTCTACCGTCCTGTGCAGGGGGGCTGCTTGGTGGGTATCTGCCTCCCAGCTCGCGGAGTGGAGAGGGCGAGCAGGTGTTTGATTGGGCTAGAATGTCTGGCGCGAGAGGGTCGAATGCGGTGCGCCTGGGTGTCTGGTGGCTTGTGTGTGAGATCGAGTGTTTGAGCGCGCGCGCTGAGTTGGTGTTGGACAGTGTGCGCCCCCCCTGGCCAGCTCTCCATGCGGCTGCGCAGCGCGAGAAGCCGCAGACTCCGGGACCCTGGCCAGCGCGGGCCCAGCTTCCCCGGTTCCCAGGACGTTTCATCCTCCTCTTTTACGGCCAGGCCTGGAGACAGCCCCTGTAATTACGCGGGGCCCGGACGCCAGGACTAGTCAGGCTGACCCCGAGGGGAGGAGCCTGGAGCAGAGGAGGGCCCAGGCGGGCCCCCACCCCCGGGGCGCAAGTTGCTTGCTGTCTGACTCGCTGTGAGGATGGTAAATATTTACTCAGCGCCCACTACGGTCTCGTCTGGCTTTGCGCACCGCCCCCTCCAGCATCCCCCGCCCCCACCCTCTGGCGCGCACCTGCCCCAGGCGACGTGCCCAGCCCGGCGTTTACCTGATTTACAACCTGCCCCTCCCGCCCCGGCCGAAGTCTACCAGCGGACAAGATCCAGAACAGCCTATCATGACCCCCCTCCCCCGCTAGATTATCCCGTCCCTGCGCTTGTGTCCCACAGAATCAAAGCTCCACGAAGGCAGGGATATTTTGGTTCTATGCTGTATTGCCAACGCCTGGCACAGCTCTTAACACGCGTAGTAGCTGGTCAATAAATATTTGTTGAATGGGTTACGTCACTGTTCAGTGAAGGTACTTGACTTCTGCCGACAAACGGCTTTGAAAAGAAACAGGAGAGTGGTTAGGGAGGAGATTGCTGGTAGTAGCTCTAAACAGAGGGTAGCCCAGGGTTGCCCCCTGGAGGAGACGGTTTGGGACACATTCCCTCGTTTCTGTGGCTGCGGGGACTGCGGGGCGGGAACGTGTGGGGTCCCTGGGCTGCGCCGCTAGGGCCGGGCAGGTTCAGGCTAGCTCGGCCCAACCCGGCGGGGCCACGTCCGTTCCCCGCCCTGCCGGCGTCTAGTGTTGGGGCAAGCCGGGTGGAGAAAAGGTGGGGGAAAATTCGAGGCACGAAGACACCGAACCCTCCTCCGCCTTGGCGCTCTCCCCAACATTCTCACTTCAGGTTTTAATCTCATTACTTTTCTATGTCTATATATTTGTGTGTTTAGAGGTCGTACTTCAGACCTAAGGGTCGGGTGCTGTGATGAGCAGCGAAGGTAAGGCTGCGTCTAAAATAAAATTCCTGCCCTTGGGGAGCCTCCAGACCAGTAGGGGAAACAGACAAACCACCATTTATTTATACAACAAACTTGCCTTGAAGTGTCACAGCACAGATTGCTAACCCACAATTTGCACACGCACTGCCATGACACTCCGAGAGCCGCTGCGACGCCTGCTGGACAGAGAGGGGAGTTGCATGTGCTGTACAGTCCAGAGATGACGGAAGAGAAAGTCGGCTCAGAGACCCGACCTGATGACCAACTCAGCCCCGGTCCTGTCCCCTCCCCCTTCTGCCCCCAGCTTGCCCAGGCGGGTCTCGTCTTGGCTTTGGCATTGGGTTATCTCTCACCGCAAATTTGTGCGCTTGTGAAGGTTCTCAATACTGCTACCCCCCAGGCAAACATCTGTGCTTAGTCTGAGGTGTCTGTCTGTCTGCCTGTCTGGGAAATTCCCCTCGTGAGCCCTTTCTGTGAATTCCCGAGAGACAGGTTTAACCCTTTGAATGCCTTGGGTGAGGCCTGACCTCTGGAGGGAAGTGCTCTCCACCTGTGGGGGAACTGTCTGCCTGGAGGCGCCATTTCTAGTCTGGAACAGGCAGAGCTGCTTGCTTGATTGCTACTCTTTCTCTGAGCACCCTGTGGTTTGGGGTGGCAGAGAGCCACAGGGCTCTGGGGCACCTGCTAGCCCGGCCCAGCCCCTGATGGCATCTCCAGACAATGGATTGGGGGTGGGAAGCCTGAGCCTGGAGCAGCCTCTGTTCCAATTCCTCAATGTCATTCTGGAAAATAAAGTGTATGTTTTACCCTGGCTGGTGTGGCTTACTGGATTGAGTGCCCACCTGTGAACCAAAGGGGTGCTGGTTTGATTCCCAGTCAGGGCACATGTCTGGGTTGTGGGCCAGATCCCCAGTAGGGGGCGCGTGAGAGAGGCAACCACACATTGATGTTTCTTTCCCTCTCTCCCTCCCTTCCTCTCTGTCTAAAAATAAATAAATAAATAAATAACATCTTTTAAAAATTAAAAAATATTAAGGGTATGTTTTGTATGCTTCCCACTTTATTATTAATGTTTACTTTCCACTTTATTAATAACGTGTATAAAGTTGCAAAAGAGAGTACAGGAGAATAAAGGGGAGGAGGAGCCACCAGACACTGTGAACATTTTCATTCCTTCCCTGGCAACTTTTTGCTTATGAGATTTTGGGGGGAACTAGGGGGTGGGGGTTTTGTGTTTTTACATAGTGTGATAAATATATAGTGTGATAAATGTGTATTGTGTACTTCTTTTATTCCCCTTTACGACAGAAGACATTTTCCACCTTGCAAACTCTTTGTAAACAGTATTTTTAATGGCAGCATACCATTCTATTGAACGTTTCAGTTTGCCATCATAGCGATGCAGGGTGGGTACAAGTAAACACACCCACATGCGCACTCAGGCTCTCCTCAGTTGCTGAGCACTTTAGTTGACTGGTTCTTAGAACTTAGAAATAAACTTGAGGTTGATGTTCATTCAGCAAATATTGATGGAGTACTTACTCTGGACTGGAGTCTGGACTGGGTCTGGGGGCTTGGTGGAGGACAATAGGAGAGGGCTTGGCTTTCATGGAGCTTGTGTTTTAGATGAAATCTGGGCATCTGCTTTTTTAGATTTTGAAGAATTTCACAGATATAGGAAAATGCTTTTGATATTATTTTGACTACTAAACTAGTCTAGTTCTTTATTTTTATTTTTTAAAAGATTTTATTTATTTATTTTTAGAGAGAGGAGAAGGGAGGAAGAAAGAGAGGGAGAGAAACATCGATGTGCAAGAGATACATTGATCGGTTGCCTCATGCACACCCCATCTGGGGACCTGGCCTGCAACACAGGCATGTGCCCTGACTGGGAATCGAACTGTCAACCTAGATGGCACTCAATCCACTGAGCCACACCAGCCAGGACCGTACTTTGTTTTTAAAAATATTTTATTTAATTAATTTTGGAGAGAAGGGAGGGGAAAGAGAGAGACAGGGAAAAAAACATTGATGTGAGAAACATCGATTGGGTGCCTCTTGTCCATTGGTTGCCTCTCCTACACATTCAACCTGGGACTAAACCCGCAACCCAGGCATGTGCCCTGACCAGGAGCTGAACTGGCGACCTTTTACTTTGCAGAACAAGGCCCAACCGACTAAGCCACATGGGTCAGGGTTAGTTCAGCCCTTTTACTAAGGGCCAGAGTGAGCATATGCTAGTGGATCTGTCCCCACCCACACATCCAACCTATGAGGTAGCCAGACTCCATTGGAAAAGGTGAAACTCTTCCCCTGGGAGCCTACTGCAGGGAAGAGGAGTCTGGGCAGGATGGGAAGTGGGAGATGGGAGGGGCGATGGTAAGGAGGATGCAACTGTGTCCCAGAAGGTGTTTTGTACTGCTGCCTCTTCCACCAAAAATTGACTGTTTGCTCATGTCAAACACTGTGCTGGGGACTCTGAAATATATCCTTGCCCTAAAGGAATCTAGTCTACTGGCAAATATATAATTAGAATATAAGATAAGAATTATAATAGAGGTATAAGTGGAACAATAGGCTATGGGCTCACAGAGGGAAGAATGTTTGTTTGTGGGCTTCACAGAAGAGGGGACATTTGAAATGAATGTTGGAGGATAAGTAGGCATTCACGTTCAAGGATTAGGAAACAAAGAACAAAGGTACAGGGGTGTGAGTCTGTGCGGTGAATGCTCTGATGCAGCTAAAATTAGAGAATAAGTCTGGAGGAGTGACAGGAGATGAGAGCAGAAGGCAGTGTGGGAGCCTGGTTGCCAAGGGCCTTGAATGCCGTGCTCAGGATTTTGAACATTATTCTGTAGCCCACAGATGTTTAAATAGGAAACAATCAGATCTATATTTTAGAAAAATCACTGTGGGTGATAGAATATGGATAGAGGAGGGAGCTCAGAGGTGGGAGGACTGGTTAGGTCTGAGCTACAGGAGTTTGGTGGGAGTGAGGAGGGCTGGAAAGCTGAGGAGTAGTAGAGGCAGGGAGGGCAGAGGATAAACACAGTTGGGTGAGCCCTGAGCCATGGGCAAGAGCAGGGAGGAGTGTGGGATGGTCTGGTGGGCAGAAGTGCCACTTACAGATAGGAAATGGAGGAGAGGAACAGACCTGGGAAGGAGGATGAAGAGTGCTGTTTGGTTGTTGTATCAAATTGGAATGATTTGGGCTGCAGGTAACAGAATATCCAATTACTAGCAGTTTAAAGTATATATATTTATTTATAGAGAGAGGAGAAGGGAGGGAGAAAGAGAGAGAGAGAGAAACATCATTGACTGGTTGCCTCTCGCACGTGCCTCAATGGGCGTCTGAACCTGCAACCCAGGCATGTGCCCTGACCCGGAATTGAACCGGTGACCTTTTGGTTCACAGGCCAACACTAAACCAACTGAACCACAGCGGCCAGGGCCCAACTACCAGCAGTTTAAACAAGAGATTTTATTTTTTCCCATAACAAAGCCCTTTGGAAGTGGGGCAGCAGCTCGTCAGTGCTGTCAAAGACCCAGTGCTCTCCACCTCTCTGCTCTGTGCCCTCCTGACGGTGGCTAAGCGAGTCACAGGAAGAAAGGGTGGGAGCACAAGGTCTTCTCCTCTTAAGAATACTTTTATCTGATAAGAAAAATAATATTTTCTAGGAGCTTCCCAGCCAACTTACCCTGGGGGGACAGAACTGGCTCAGTGACCATTGCTACACCCACATCTGTGGAGGATGAGAAGGGACTGGTTCTGCTGGGTGGGGGCTGGGGTCTACCTCCCCCAAACGGGATCTACTCTGCTCCCCCAAGAACTGGTGTCTGGCAGCCTGCGAGCAGGGCTGAGCTCTGAACAGTGCCTGCCACAGACACGTGGAACTTCCAGGCAGAGTTGCCTGGGACAGTTGGAGATGAGCTTCTGGAGCTCAGGAAGGTGGGAAGCAGGAAAGTAGTCCCTTTGGGATGTGGTGAACCTCAGGGCTCACAGGGAGGGCTTCCTCTAGACTGCAGGCTCCAGGCGTGGAAGGAGACTGTGGTGGACGCAGGACCTTGGTTTTGACTGGGGAGAAATCCCTCCTTCCAAGCCGGGTGAGGCTGAGGGTAGGCCGGAGGACATTCACTCTCAGTGCAGCTGATAAGCCTCTTTCCTATCACTGGCTAGACTTTCACTATAACATATTGTAAGAGCAGGAGTTCAGATACTCTTATTTCAGAAGCATTCCTTTCATATAACTTTTTTTCTGATTACAGAAGAAATAAATGTGTCCTAGTGCAGAAAACTAGGAGAAGCACAAATGAGGACAAATAAATATCCCCCAGAAGCAAGCACACTTCTTGGTTCTTTCCCCAGGGCTCTGTAATTTTTTTATGGTAAATATCTTTGAGAGGTTTGAGTTTAATGCCCATGTTACGGCCAGATCGGAATCCCTTACAGTTGTGTAACATTTTATGATCTCCCACGGCTTTCAGCTGCATATTTTATCACGTACTAGTTCATCTTTATAGACTCCTAAACACTGTGAGGTGGGCAAAGGCGGGGATTATGCCCCCCTTAACTACATGAGGAAACTGAGGCTCAGAAAAACGGTGGTGTTCAGAGCTCAGACGGTGCCTTCGACTGGGCTGGGGGCCACACCATGTCTGTCTGTCCTTCACACCTCAGTGCCCAGTGTGCTGGGTGTAAAGGAAAGACTTGGCTCAAAGTGCTGAATCTACTGTGGGTAGATGAAGGCAGTGTGTATAGAGAGGGAAGGAGCAGCTCCTTCTAGCACCAGAGCCCATGGGTAGGAGAAGGAGAAGGGACAGGAATTGGATGGGTCCTAGAGGGACTCGAGGGGGTTTGCGGGACAGGCTCCTCAGATGCAGTCCTCCGGGGAGGGCCTAAGCCCACTCTGGCCTGTCCCTGCGGACAGATCTTCAATATGACTTACTTTCCACTTTTCACCTTACTTTCACTAAGGTCAGTTTGTTTGTGTGTCAGGCACTCCACCAGGCGCTGCAGGGTGTCAGATAAGGCCACCTAGAACCTGGAGAGAATGCGGAAGAGAAGTGGGTTTGAGTCCCAGCTGCGGAAACTTGAGAAAGTTCTATGACCTCTCTGAGCCTCCCCCCCCCACGCTCCCGCCGCCACTTTCTAATCTGTAAAATGGAGGCAGGTTGACTTTCTTCATGGAATTGCTATAGGGATCCAATGAAATGACAGCTGAGAGGGTCTGGTGCTGAGCCGGGGGAGGAGGCTGTCACCAAGTGCTGGTGTGTATTTCTCTTTACGTGGCCCGCCCCAACCTCCCCCCCCCCCCCCCCCCCCCCCCCCCCCCCCCCCCCCCCCCCCCCCCCCCGCCGCACGCCACCCCCAGCCCCCGGGGCTGACTGGGAGTAACTGTGCTGATACTGGAGGAGAGCGTGGGAAGACTTCAGGATACAGGAAAGGCAGGGAGGAGGAGCCCCGGGAACACGAATATTTATTCGAACAGGTTGTACTTGATAAATGCCCCAGCAACATGGAAATCCAGAGCTCTGAGGTCCCATGGGGGCAGAGAAATGAGTGGGAGAAATACTTTTGAGGGTTTCTTAGGGAGGGCTGGCCGGCAAGGGCAATTTACGCGCAGAGGAATGGTGCGGCCACACGCTGACCTGCAGGTGTGAAGTGAAGGGGAAGGGGAGAAAATCTGTCCTTCAGACGTCCCTCTTCCATGTTCCTTACCCCCCATCCCCGCCCGGCTCCATACAGTCCCCTACCTCATCCCATCAGCTCCCTCTCTTTCTCCTGGCTGTTGTCAAAAGAACACCCACTTTAAAAAAAAGTCCTATAAGAGCTTATTTGAGCCACACTGACAATTGCCAGGAAACAAAATCTCAATGGACTGAGAAAACACTTCAGAGGATGGCAGTTTTGCAGTTTATTTTATACATTAGAATCAAAGGAGGAGATGGGAGGAGAGTTACATGAAATCCATTGGTGGTAGGTAGGGGAGGATGGGAGAAAGCAAAGCAGGGAAATCTCTGAGATTGGATAAAGAGTGAAACAGAGAGATACTTACCCCTTTTACAGTGGTGGGTGCGGGATAGTTAACATTTACAGCACATAGAGATGGTATGCGGGCAAAAAGATAACAGTGTGGTCTCATGCTTTTCTGCCTGCGGTCATGCCTTCAGGGGTTTGGATGAGACAATTACTCTGACGTTTCAAAGGCATGCTATCTTACAAACGCAAAGATGATAGACAAATTCAGATCTAAAGATTGACCTTTGTCAAGGAAGCTACAGGCCCAGGAAGGGACTACTCACCATGACTCACATTTAGGTAGGAGTTTTTTAAAAAGATTTTATTTACTTATTTTTAGAGGAGGGGGAGGGAAGAAGAAAGAGAGGGAGAGAAACATCAAAGTGTGGTTGCCTCTTGCATGACCCCTACTGGGGACCTGGTCTGCAACCCAGACTTGTACCCTGACTGGGAATCGAACTGGCGACTCTTTGGATAACAGGCTGGCACTCAATCCACTGAGCCACACCAGTCAGGGCTACTAAAGAATTTTTAAGTTCTGGCTTCCCTGCGTGGTTACGTTGGCCTCTGGGTTTGTAAGGCCCACCATGCAGGCCTCCCCTAAGTTTGTCATGTTTAGTATGTGGCCCTTTTTTCTTTCACATGGCCTTGGCATCATCAATGACCCCTAGTCGTGGGCCAGGCACTGCTGGGTCCTATGGGTCCTGAGCTGGGTCTTAGAGAGGAGTAGGGATTTACTATGTGAAGGTGGGGGAAGGGCAACATAGACTGGGGGTGTGCGTAAGGAGGGGGTTGGAACCACCCGGAGAGGGGGGGCAAGACTATACAAGTGCAGCAGCCAGAATGTGGTAGCTGGAATACTTGAGTGGTATAGACCAGACTATTGATGGCAGAATGTGGTAAATGTCTTGGAGGAGGCATTTATGCGGTAAATGCTGTGGGACTCAGAAGAAAACTCCTCTCAGGGCATGGATCCCCACGTGGGGGACAGATATCCTGGAGGATGCTCGAGGGGAGACCATTTTTAAATGGGCTGAGGACATCCCAGAATGGGCTGGAGAAGGGCCCGTGGGCCCAACCAGCAGGGCTGAAGAGACAAGCCAAGGGGTTGTATTTCATCAGGGAACCGTAGGTGAGGGGAGGCAGAGAGAGAAGAAAGTTGTGGAGACTCAAGAGCTGATAATGGGCGAGGAGCCCTGGGAATATTAACATCATCTTACATTTATAGAACATTCCAGGCTCATTGGAAGCACTTTGCATGTGAGAATGCACTTATCTTCACAATCAAATTAAGAGATAGATAGTATTGTTATCCTTATTTTATAGATGAGCAAACACTGAAAGCATGGAAAAGTCAATAACTTCCCTGAGGTCACACAGCTAGTAGTCTAAAGGCAATTTGGCTTGAGAGTCCTGATTTAACCACTGTCCCGTAGTCTCCAGGGGATCTGCTAGCTGTTCCTCCAGTGGCGTGAATGCTAGTCTGGGGTACAGGTCACTAGGGACACAGGGAGACACAAGAGCATCATGGAAACAGTCCCTAAAGGATGCAGCAGCTATTTGGACATGGGAGCAAGTGAGGTTGTTTCAGCATCAGAAGCCCAGGTGGGAGGCAGGGCTATAAAAGCCTACAGTTGAAATACTTGCTCTCCACGCTTTTTCTGCTAGAGCTCAGTCAATCAGATGCTTCCACTCAGGGCTCCAAGTGCAAAGGAAGGACTCGGAGATGTAGGGAGCTTAGAATTTGCTTCCCAGTAGACTCTCCCCATGATCTGGGCTGTAGTTCTGGTTGGCCCATGTACCTTGGTCCCTGCTCATCTCCCAAGGCAGGTTTCTGGTTTTTCTATCCATTGTGTGAACTACTGGAGTTCCAGCAAATCCTTTTCTGCTTTAAGTGACCTACAGTCAGTTTCTGTTGCTGTCAAGATGAAACCTGGACTGGTGCAAAATGCTGGTGGCAAAACTGAAAGCCTGGGAGACCGAAAAGATCACATCAACCTCAAAATGAAGGCTGGAGTGATGGCCAGCAAGAATTTATTTGAGATCCAAAAGAACAGCTATTTGGAAAACACTGACTCAGGCAGAAACCCAATAGTGTTCTGGTTGGAAGGTGAAGGCAAGAGGTATTGATGAGAAAGAGAAGGGGGAACGATGACATCAATGGAAGCGTCGATGTAAAAAATGTCCAAACCTGTAGAGAGTTTTTATGAGTTTATTTCAGCCAAACTGAGGACATACACTAGGGAGTAGAATCTCAAGTGCTCCAGAGAATGATAGTTGTGCCATTATTTTTATTCATTTGCGATTAAGAAGGGAAGATTATGTGAAGGTGGGAGAGAGCAAGGTGGGGGTTGGATTACAGGGTAGTTAAGATTACGTGCTTTTCAGAGGGTGGCCACCCTTATACAGAGGGTCTGAGAGGGGGCATTTCAAAGGTGCACAGAAAAAAAAAAGGCAGGGGTTGCTTAAGGCAAAGAAGAACCTTTTACTAAATAAGCTATATTGCCCTGGCTGGTGTGGCTCAGTGGATTGGGTGCTGGCCTGTGAACCAAAAGGTTGCCGGTTTGATTCCCAGTCAGGGCACGTGCTTGGGTTGGGGGTTTGGGGTGTATGAGAGACAACTGATCAATGTTTCTCTCTCACATGGTTGTTTCTCTCCCCTCTCTTTCTCCCTCCCTTCCCCTCTCTTTAAAAATAAATAAATAAGAAAGTTTTCTTTAAAAAAAAAAAAAAGCAGCTATAGGCCTGGGGCATGGCTACCCACCATGGCCTGCCCAGTTAGGAATTATGGTCAGATCACCCTGTGATGTTATTTTCTGTAATAAATTAACATAGCAATGCTAATTCTACAAATTTAAGCCCTGGCTGGGTAGCTCGGTTGGTTTTTAGAGTCGGTTGTTAGAGTGTCAGGGTTGCAGATTCAATCTCCGGTCAGAGCACGTACAAGAAGACACCGATGAGCGTGTAAATAAGTGGGACCGCAAATTTCTCTCTTTCTCTCTCAAATCAGTTTAAAAAATACTTTAAATCTTCAGGCCTATAATCATAATATCTGCTTTCTTGTTATCTCTGCAAACAGTTGTTTGGGACACTGTGCTGATTTAGGCCCAGTGCAAGGTTGTTTCACCCAGTTTTAACATTCCAAAGGTTTGAGGAGAAGGCTACACAAGGCAGCTCCTCTGGGCCAGCAGCCGGGTTAAAGCAGCTCCATTTAGAGTATTTTTCATAGTCGACTGCAGTGTGCGTTTGGGGGAGGATAGGGAGATCTATGTTAGCAGGTCGAAGTGCTGGGAAATGCCTAGAAAATGGGTTGAGAAGTTGCATGCAGGGGCTGGACCTGGGGACAGTGCTTCGGGTCCCCTTTATATAGAGAGGGAGCAGAGAACTGGGTTTGAGGCCCTGGGATGCCATGAGAGAGCAGAGAGCCAGCTTGCAGACGGAGTGCCTGCAAGGAGCTGGGCAGGAGTCATAAAAGAGTGAGAGGACCAGATGTATTTGTGTGGACAGAAAAAAAGGGGGCAGGGTTCTATGGAAAATAATCTCACAGGGCGATCTGATCTTAAATTCCTAAGTGGGAAGGTCATGGTGGGCAGTCACGTCCCAAGCCTGTTACTTCTTCGGTGAAAGGTTTTAAGCCAGCCCTGTTCATTGTTCTTGTGCATCCAGGCTCACACACCTGGGAAGTACAAGAAGCAATATTCCTGGAAGTGAATGTTACCCCTGAAGGCAGCAATAATCTTTTTAAAAATTTTTATTTAAATTATCTTATTGTTGTTCAATTACAGTTGTCTGCATTTTCTCCCCACCCCTCCCTCCACCCCCTCCAAAGCCACCTCCCCTCCCTCACTTCCGCCCTCCCCTTGGTTTTTGTCCCTGTGTCCTTTATAGTAGTTCCTGAAAACCCTTCTCCCCGCTGTCCCCTCCCCCCTCCCCTCTGGCTATTGTTAGATTGTTCTTAATTTCAATGACTCTGGTTATATTCTGTTTGCTTTTTTCTTTTGTTGATTATGTTCCAATTAAAGGTGAGATCATATAGTATTTGTCCCTCACCACCTGGCTTATTTCCCTTAGCATAATGCTCTCCAGTTCCATCCATCCATGCTGTCACAAAGGGTAGGAGCTCCTTCTTTCTTTCTGCTGCATAGAATTCCATTGTGTAAATGTACCACACTTCCTTGATCCACTCATTTGCTGATGGGCACTTAGGTTGCTTCCAGCACTTGGCTATTCTAAATTGTGCTGCTGTGAACATTTGGGTGCATAGGTTCTTTTGGATTGGTGTTTCAGGGTTTGTAGGATATAATCCCAGCAGTAGAATTGCTGGGTCAAAAGGCAGTTCCATTTTTAGTTTTCTGAGGAAATTCCATACTGTTTTCCACAGTGGCTACACCAGTCTGCATTCCCACCAACAGTGCACTAGGGTTCCCTTTTCTCCCATCCTCTGCAACACTTTTTTGTTGATTTGTTTATGTTGGCCATTCTGAGGGGTGTGAGGTGGTTTTAATTTGCATCTCTCTGATGGCTAGTGATGCTGAGCATATTTTCATGTGTCTCTGGGCCTGAAGAGAGCAATAATCTTGTAAACTATTGTGTAATCCAATCTCCACC
The DNA here is from genome assembly GCA_004027475.1 of Anoura caudifer. NCBI lineage: Eukaryota > Metazoa > Chordata > Mammalia > Chiroptera > Phyllostomidae > Anoura > Anoura caudifer. The sequence goes on from PVKU01004116.1 coordinate 56,110, forward strand.
TTGCTTTCTCCCACCTCCATGTAACATCCCTTCCTTAATTTCAAATGCATAAACGAAGCTACAAAATTGTTATTCTCTGGAGCATCTGAGATCTTGCTCCCTGGCATATGTCATCAGTTTGGCTCAAATAAACTCCTGTAAAAATTATCTACAGGTTTGGATTTTTTTTTAAGATTTTATTTATTTATTTTTAGAGACAGGGGAAGGGAAGGAGAAAAAGGAGAGAAACATCAATGCATGGTTGCCTCTCATCTGCCTCCCACTGGGGACCTGGCCCGCAACCCAGGCATGTGCCCCGACTGGGAATTGAATCACCAACCCTTTTGTTCACAGGTCCACGCTCAGTCCACTGAGCTACACCAGCCAGGGCAGTTTGGATGTTTTGGGTTTTTTTTTTTTTTTTACATTTTATTTATTTATTTTTAGAGGGGAAGGGAAGGAGAGAGGGAGAGAAATATCAATGTATGGTTGCCTCTTGTGTGTCCCTTGCCGGGAACTGGCCTGCAACCCAGGCATGTGCCCTGACTGGGAATCGAACCGCGATCTTTTGGTTCGCAGGCCCACGCTCAATCCACTGAGCTACACCAGCCAGGGCTGGATGTTTTTTATGTCAACATTTTTCAGAAAGGCTTCAGGTTGGCATTCTGTCACCTTTGTCATCCCAGAAGGAGGAGAATACCTCCACTGCTTCAGCAAGATTCTGGAGAGGACTCTTGTTGTCCTGCCGTGGGCTACACGGCCCATTCCCAAAGCCATGCCCACCGCCTCAGGCCACGGGCCTGGGACTGGCCAAGCTCAGGAGACTAGACCTGGGAGGTGGACTGAAGATGAGGGGTTCCCAAGGGAAACCGGGCTTTTGTCTCTAGAAGGGGGAAACGAAGACAGACAAGTAAACAAGCACATATCAGCCAGGAGAAGTTGGTAGCTTGAGAAGGTTTCAGAAGGGAGGGAAAGCCTTTTTTTTGAAAGGCAAAGTCTGGGCCTAGTGTAGATAAAGATGAGAGACCCATTGGAGAGAGGCTGGAGGTGCCTGGGGAAACTGAGGAATAGGCCCCGGGAGGAAGGTGTGGAAGTAGGGTTCAGACAAAAGGCTAGGAGTCCGCCTTATTGAAGGGGTGCAATTGAACTCGGAGAGGGGCAGGTAGAGAAGTGGGGAGGTCTGAGAGGTGGTGAAAGGAAGTCAGAAACACCTGTTCCCAGGCCACCTGCTGCCACAGGCCCTGGCCGAGAGCTTGGGCTTTGGAAACAGACTGCAGGGGTTCCAGGTCCAGCCCTCTTACTCACTAGGTTGTGATGTTGGCCTCGGTTTTCTCATTTCTGAAATGAGGGTGATAATGATAGCTCCCACCCAAAGGGTCACGGGGAGGATGAAATGACATAGTGTGTGAAGTACTTGGAAAAGCTGCTGTGTCTGGCACATGGAAAGACCTTGGGATTAGCTATTATGATGGTATTTATTACAATTTTTATGCACAGGGCTCACAGTGACAGTAATGAATTCCCATTCAACTGGCTCCTGCTTCTACCTGCTGACATAGGATCTCCAGCCCCCTGCAAAGTCCCCCTCAAATATTGCTGATGGTCGGTCTAGGACATTTCAGTGGACTCCTCATGGTGTGTCACCGAGTATTCTGCTGGGTGCGGCACTCTTCTGCTGGTGGGTGTGGCAGCAGGAACCTTCCTCTCCCTTTCTGTCACCTCTGTTGGGGGTTCCCAAGTGAGACCGCTTGTGTTTCCACATGTGATGGTTTGGTGTGTCAGCTCTTCCATTTTTATTCACTGCTGCTTCTATCTGTGAGGCCCGACAGGCTTCTTTGGGGCTTGATTGTGAGTGGATTTGCATGTTGCACCTTCCTGTACTGTAGTGGGATTTCTAGTTCTTTCTGAGGATGAAGACTTTGCCACGGAGCCATTTGGGAGCTTCCTCAGCCCCTCCAGCCAGGAGGTCCTATAAGGTGTCCCTTCCTGGCTGCTTGGTGAGTTTCAACCCCAGTGTACACACATTGTTAGACTCTTAGTAAGGGTCCTGCTTCAGCCTGGCCAGTCCCTCTGCAGAAATCTTGGGCAAAGTGAGAGACCAGCCCTGCTGCAGGTGAGGGCAGCCAAGGACAATGGTGAGGTGGCTGAGGACACAGCTGCCATAATCCCAGAACCTATGGAACAGGGCCCCTGGGAAGGAGAGAGGCAGATTGAGCTGGGCTCAGTCACTAAAGGCCCAGAATTAGGCCCTGAGGCTCCAAAGTCCTTATCAAAGCTGAATGTCTGGCTTTTCTCCCAGGTAACTGTCAGGGACCAAGACTTCCTTTCTCGGCCTGGTTCCCATCCCTTCCCAGGCTTGTGTTTCAATTCAACTCCCTCTTCTTTTTCCTCATAGACACCTGGAGGGCCCCCTGGGGAAAAGGGCATTGGGACAAGGGCTGGGGCACTGCGACAGGTCCATCTCAGCACCCTCTGGGTGTCCCAGCCCCTGCTAGGAAGAGAAGGCCTTTCCTTTGCCCACGGTTGCCCTGATTCTCAGAGCCGTTGGGTTCATGGCCAGAAAACTATGTCCTTGTGGTGTTTTCTCATAGGTGCACCCAGAGCCTGATACATGGTTCTGCCCTGAGCTACCTGTGAGGCCGGTGCTCTGGGGAGCAAGGAATGCTCCTGCTCTCCACGGGCTACTAGGAGTGCACACGAAATAAACCCGACTGAAACAGCCAGTGACCACAGAAGACACAGATGAAATGAAAAAAAAAAAAAAAAATCAAAATAAACAAAACCCCCAAACCCACCCTGGCCTCACATAGAAAAGCCAGGACCCCAGAGCCGCGTGGGATGGGGAGCAGGCCTGTTTGGGGTGATATTTACACAAAGGGCTTGGTCCCTCCCTCGGGCAAGTAAAGCAAGTTGTAAAATTTGAAGGCACATTTTAAAATTGTTTAAAATCCTGCAAATGTGTTTCCTGTCTGGCACTGTGGACGGGGAGCTGGTAACACGTGTGCATGTGTGGCCTGGCGTGCGCATTAATGAGGGGGCGGAGGTGGGGACGCCGAGGAGTCGATGAGAATCAGGGCAAGAGAAGGAGTGTGTTGTGGCTCAGGGTGTGTGTTCCAGTGTTGGAATGCGTGTAAAGGGCCCCGGGACTTGGGAGGGGGGTTAGTCTGTGATATTAGCATCTTTTAAAAAACCACTACACTTATAAATCATTATAGTTAAAGGCCTGTAGGGGCAATAATGCAGGTATGTGATTTTTACTTCTGAAGCAAGTAGGCGTGATAACATTTGACAACATAATACTTAGAATACCACAATATTCATTTTGCAAAGTTTGATAGTGGTTATTAGTCCTCCCGCACATCCTGGCCTTCTATCTCTGCTGAAGCGCTTCCCTCTGCCAGGGAGGCTTTCGCCAGCTGTCCGAATCCTAGTCATCCATCCCACTGGCTCGGTACCGCCTCCCCACAGTGCAAATTAATCACTCCCTCTCTGGGACATTTTGTCTTTTACGATGTTTACTTTGTAAAAGACATTTCACATTCCAACACTGGAACACACACCCTGAGAGACAACAGACTCCTATTCTTGCCCCTGATTCCTGTCAGCTCCTCGGCATCACTGCCTCTAAACCCCCTGGTGGCATTTCGTCTTTTACAGTGTTCACTTTGTTTTCTCTTCTGAAATTTAGCTGAATATGTGTCCGTTCCCTGCCACATGTCCTTTGAGGACTGTATTTGGGCTGTCAGTGTCTCCCCTGCAGCTCTGCCCAGAGTGGGCTCCCGGGCAATGAAACTTTTTTAAGGGGATTACTTTGTGGGCAGTGAAGACCCTGCACTGGCACAGACCTAATTTGGTAAAAGCCATCATACATTTGGATGTTTTTTTTTATTTCAGTTTTTGAATTTTGCCTCATTTAGAGTGTTGACATAATTGCACTGAATTTAGAATTAATAAAATTGAAGATATAATTTGAAGAAAATGTGATCTTATTTTATCCGGTTCTGATATATACATGATAGACATAATGTCTGTCTTGTTAGGAAATCCTTTGTTTGGAGTAGCAATTGTGGGGGGCAAGATTATCTGTGGGAAACTAGTCTTTATTATGAAAATCCCTCACACTTGATTGATGGAGGATGGCGACACCCCAATAACTGGGTGCTATTCCCTGTGGTGAGTCCTGGGATGGATATTGCAGAACCCAAAACTGGGCCTGGAAGGACCACTTGATTCATATGAATAATTCAAAGGTGTCCAAAATGCAGCCTATATAATGGGAATGTTAAAGGGAAGGCAATGTAAGAGTCTAGCTGTTGTGTTAAGCTTTTAAAAAGAAATCACTCACACACTGGCTGGTGTGGCTCAGTGGTTGGAGCGTAGTCCTGTAACCAAAAGGGTACGCGTTCGATTCCCTGTCAGGGCACATACCTAGGCTGTGGGTTCATCCCTGGTCTGGACAGACCTGAACAATCCCTAGTGCTGGGTGGGTGTGGAGGCAGCCGACCCACGTGCCTCTCACAGCGATGTTTCTCTCCCTCCCTCTCTCTCTGCTTTTCTCTCTCCCTCTTTCTCTCAAAAAAAAAAAAAAAAAGAGCAAATGAAAATGTCCTCAGGTGAGAACAAAAAAAATCACATGCACACAAAAATGATAGATCTTTGGGGTGAAATAGTGAGGCTGTGTTGGCACAGAGCCTGGGGTGGCCTCTCACATAAAGGTGGGTACTTGAGCCTCATCCTCCGCCTCCCTGTGCCCCAAGCAGGATGAGGCACCAGGGAAAAAACAGGTGCGCAGGAATGGGGTAGACCAGGGGTTTAGATGCCAGCTAGTAGTGGGCTTGAGTCTGAGGCTGAGTTCCCTCAACTGTGAAGTAAAGTGTGAGGAGTAACACATGCCACACAGGAGTCGACACAGGGGTCATGCTGGTCTTGCAAACTGCCCGGCACAGGGTCTGGCAGATGTGAACACATGAGCAGATTAGTTCTTCCGCTTGGCCAGGGATGTTTCCCCACCCTCTGCTCCCAGCCCTCTATGTCGCCCTTTCTTCAAGTTTAGGCTTACTGGATTTAGCAAATAAAAACAAGTCATGCTCAGCTGAATCTGAATTTCAAGTCAACAATGGATACTTTTTTAGTATGAGTACTTCCTACTCAATGTTTAGGACATACAATACTTATACTAAAAAAGTATTTACTGTTTATCTGAAAGTCAAATTCAACTGGGAGTTCTGTAGTTTACCTGACAACTCTGTCAAGTTCTTCCTCCTCGAAGCCTCCCTGGTCAAATCAGTAGCAGCGCCACCCTCTGAACTCCCGTAGCCCTTCCTGACTTTGGCACTTGTTCCACATCCGGGAAACAGCGCCACTTTTACTTGTTATTAATAGTAAAATAACCATTTGTATGAGTACCAGGCAGTAGGAGCTTTACACAACCTGTCCTATCAACCCTTATCATAGCACCGCAAGGCTGAAATTGGTTTCCTCATGGAAGCCCAAGGAGGGTCAGTGTCACCCAGCCGGTACACAGTGGCATCATGCTTCAGGCTCAAGTGTTCAGGACTGAACTCTGAGCCGCGGGCTGCTGCTCCGGGTGGGCAGGGACCAAGTCTGGCCGCCAGTGCCCCGCCCACAGTGGCATGTGCGCATGTTTTCTGTTCTGGAAGGTGATGTTCCAAAGTTGCATCACCACTATTGAAACTGACTTGGGGACTATGTTTCCTGAGTCCTAAACATTTGACACAGACATAATTTCCAAGGTGCTGGTTGCTTTCATGTGTGGATAACGCTAGCGTTGCTGCTGGAAGTACTGTGAAACCCATCCCTCAGCCAAGTCCTCTCTGACACGGCCTGCGACCTGGCGTGGTGTGGGACGCAGCGTATGCACGCGGTGTGGGGCAGAGAGCTGGGCAGGCCAGGACTGAAAACATTCATACTTTTTTTTATGGCTTTTTTTTGCTTTGAGTTTGGAAATCAGCAGAAAGAAGCTGTGGTCCTTCTTGGAGGAGATGTTAGGCATAACTAAGAGGTTATTTCTGGTATCCGTCTCTGCAGACGTTCTCCACCCAGATGCAGAGGACCTGGACGTGGGGTGGGGGTAGCATAGGTTTATGGTCACTAAATGGAAATGCAGCTCCTTCTGTTGTTTGGACCTTAATTATCATGTTAATATTACTGCCTTGCTTGTGCTTCAGAATTAGACAAATGTGTCGTTGCCAAGCATGTTTAGTTCCAGGACAGGAAGAAGTGACGGTGATGAGAAAGACTGTGTATTGCTGTGAATGAACCTGAGCCAGAGGAGGCGGGCCTTATCTCTGACAGCTGGCTGACTTTTCTTCTCATCCTCCTTTTGTCTATTTTTTTTTTTTTTAATATAGAGAGAGGGGAAGGAAGGGAGAAAAAGAGGGGGAGAAACATCAATCAGCTGGGACCGAACCCACAACCTAGGCATGTGCCCTGACCAGGAATTGAACCACAGACCTTTTGCTTTACAGAACAACATGGAACCAACTGAGCCACACCAGTCAGGGCCTCCTTTTGTCTGTTTTCACCCCTATTCTAATTTACATGTGCACTAGGGGGTTGGCTTTAAAAGAGGGTGGGCAGTGCGCAGGTGCCAGTCTCTCCTGATGACCAAGCAGCAGGCGTCATCTCCAACCCAGAGTGGGCACAGAGTGGGAGCTAAAAGCCTTTCCAGGTTCCCAAACCTGCAAATGGTGGAGCAGGGACTTGAACTCAGGTCTGTCTGACTTTGAATCCTTAGCTCTTTCCATGGTAATACTTAATCCTGTCCTTCAAAAGACTTGGAGAAACATGAGGGGTTAATCACAAATGTCTGTTCCTCAAAACCACATTAAAATGCCTGTGAATCATTACATAATAATACAGCTTCCCCCAGGGCAGGAGAAGAGCTCACATTACATGGGAGGTTTAACATGTTTTGGAAGCTGGACAGGAGGTAAAAGAGTAGCAACTGATTTTTTGTAAGATTTTGTTTATTTATTTATTTATTGCTCTTTCAAATCATTTTAATAACCTGACAATGAGCCAAATATAAAAAGCAGATTCAAACTTTAAGGCGAGGCTGCCACAATGGCCTCGCACATGATTGCCTCGCACACGCACGACCAAAGGTGATGACGACACCGGATTTCAAAAAGCAAGGTGGCCAGAAGGCTTCAAGGTTCACACATGGAAGAGCTTGGTTTCAGAAGGTCTCAGAGGGGTTGCAGGCAGCAGGAAAGACATAAAATTTAAGGGACTCTCAGAGTACGGGGCACGGTTCCTGGGTCATCAGCACCTTGAAACGTTCCTTGATGGTGATTCAGTGTCTAGTTTGTTGTCTGGGGAGAACTGAGTAGGTCTGTTGTCTCAAGGGATAAACTCCTTCAGGGTTTAGATCCCATCTCCTGTTCACGGAGGTAACACTGGAGAAACATGATCACGCTGAAGCTGAGGTTCCAATTCCGTCTGCAGCTATTTATTTATTTATTTTTAGAGAGAGGGCAAGGGAGGGAGACAGAGAGGGAGAGACACATCAGTGTGTGCTCCACTGCCTCTTGCACACCCCCAACTGGGGCCCTGGCCCGCAACCCAGGCATGTGCCCTGACTGGGATCGAAGCAGCAGACTTTTGGCGCTCAATCCACTGAACCACACCAGCCAAGGCTCGACTGATTTTTTTGAGAGAGGAAGAAGCTCTCGGCGGGGCGCCTGCAGCCTGAAGTCTTGCCAAAAGGCAGCCTGTTGGCTCCCCAGAACCGAGGGAAGGATCAGGATTTTTGAAGATAAGGCTTCTCTCGAGGAAGGATGTAGCCGCTAGAAATGGGGATGAGATTGGGGAAGAGGCACCTAGGGCAGTTAAGCCCCCAGGTCTTTCCTGCACCCCCAGAAACTAAGCAACTACACCCCTGCCCCTGCCACCTCCATGGAGCCCTGCACCCTTGCTGTGTGTTCCCTTCACTGCTCCTGCACTTCCCAGGTGGTGTGTGCTCGACCTCCCCAGCCCGTTTACTCGCAGGAAACCGCCCACTGCCTTGAGTGCACTGACTCCCTGAGATCTCAGGAAGCTCCCCGCTGTGAGCACCATCCACAAGCTCTCAAGGACTCACAAGTCGATGTCTAGCTCAGGTGTCCCCCGGTCTGCACACTCGCAGATCCACTGTTCACCAGACATCTCTGCCAGGACCTCTGATCCGCATCCCACTCTCAACCTTGCAAAATGCACTCAGGATTTCCACCCAAACCATTCCTCCCCAGTGTTCCCCACCTTAGAAAATGCACTCCTTTGTTGCCCAAATCAAAACAGGAGTCATCCTTGGGGACAGGGCTTGAAGAGTATCAGGGTTGGTGAACTCATGAAGATTCGGGGACAGCAGCCTGCCCAGAGAAGTCACGGACGCTCCGTGCCCTTTCTCCTCACCTTGCCCTATGCATCCCTTCCATCTGGCTGTTCCTCAGTTGTATTCTTTTATTAGAAATCGGTAATCAATAAACAAATAAAATCTTGAGAAAAGAGAAACAGGTAATCTAGTAAATAGAATGTTTCTCTGAGTTCTATGAACACCTCTAGCAAGTCAATCAAACCTGGAGGAGGGAGTCATTAGAATCTCTGATAAATAGCCACTCGGCTGGAAGCCTAGATGACGACATGAGTAGCTTCCGAAGGGGTTGGGGTGGGGGGCAGTGCTGTAGGTCTGAGCCCTCCATCTCCAGGCAGATAGTGCAGAACCCTCAGAACCGAGGTGAGTGGCAGGACTTGATGGTGTCGCAAACCACCTTCCCAAGTTGGAATTGGTAGGAAGACCCTTAAATTTTCTTTTTTTTTTTTTAAGATTTTATTTATTTCTTTTTAGATGGAGGGGAAGGGAAGGGGAAAGAGAGGGTGAGAAACATCAATGCCTGGTTGCCTTCCATGTGCCCCCTACTGGGGATCTGGCCCACAACCCAGGCATGTGCCCTGACTGGGAATTGAACTGGTGACCCCTTGGTTCATTGGCCAGTGCTTAATCCACAGAGCCACACCAGCCAGGGCAGACCCTTAAATTTTCATGTGACATTGTATTAGTTTAAGGTGTACAACGTAATGCTTTGGTACAGGTATGTATTGAGAAATGATTATGTATGTGGTACTTTAAAAAGTTTATTCTGATATGTAAAAAGTTTGGACCCAGAAGACAAGTTTCCAGCATATTTTAATAGTTTAGAGAGAAGTCCATGTTCCAGGCCTGAAGAAGAACAAAGCAGGAAGTCTTAGTGCTATAATGGTTTCCGTTAAATGCTATAGTGAGAGCAAGAGAAAGAAAGGCTGAATGACAGAGACCCTGGAGAGGAAGACGCGCTTGGATGTGGCATTGGCCGGATGCCAAGATGGGAGAAAAGGCGGTGACCGTTTAAAGCTGTACGGAGAGAGTGGTGATGTTACAAACAGAAGAAGAGAAGGTGTTAAGGGGATATCAAGTGAATTTGTTCAGCCAACTCAAAGACGCAGCTTAGGGTTGATCCAGAAACAATCAAACACACAGGACTCATCCTTGGTTCCTCCACTGTCCTTTCTCTGAGTCAGCATCCAAGCCTCGTCCCGAATCCCGCTGTCCACTTCCACCTCTCCCACCTGGGCCACCCTTCCTCTCACATGGACTGAGGCAGGGCCCTCAGGTCTTCTAACTTCCACTGATACCTGTATAACCCTATTTTTACGCAACAGCCAAGAGATCCTTTTAAATGTAAATTTTATCCTGAGATCCTCTGGCCAAATCTTCCAACAACTCCCAGTCACACTTCCAGTGAAATTCAGGGGCTGACTGTGGTCTTCCAGGCCCCACATGGTCTGGCCCTTCTCTCCCTCCCCAACCTGACCTCACATCATTTTCTTCTTACCCACCATTCTCTAGCCATTAGCCTTCTTGATCCTCCTTGACCTCCCAACTATACTCCAGTGTCAGGGAATTTGCACTTCAAACATCAGACTGAAAAACTCTTCCCCAAGATATATACTTGACTCATTCAAATGTCATCTCTGTCGAGAAGTCATGTCTGATGACTTTAGCATGTACAAGCTTGTACGAGCAAGCAGGTACATGTGCTCCTGTACCCCTCCATCTGCTTATTTTGCTTTATTTTTCCTTATAGCTCTTGTCACTACCTGACATTTATGTATATATACACATATACATATACATATACACATACACATATGTATATAGATATCTGTATATCTATGTGTGTGTTTAAAGATACATTCTATCTGTTTTGCTTCTCCTCTGTAGATGGTAAGCTTCATGGCACATGGACTTTGTTCTCTAATACAGAGAATGGTGCCAGGCATATAATAGGACTGTAAAATAGGAGGGGGCATGACTCCAGCCTCAGGAAAACCAAGCAAAATAGGTAAAGGGAGCATGTGGATAAAAATAACAACATGCACACTGAATGGTCAGACCCTGGCCCCTTTTTCCTACCTACTTCCTGAAAGCCAGGATTGCACTCCCAGGAACAAGATTAGGAGACTATTCTGGAAAATGTCCTGGAGAATGGTTCCAGAGAAAAGGCCAACATTTATAAAAGATGAGAAAGCCACTGGATGTCCTCATATGTCTCCCTTCCATCCTTCGCTCCTTCCATCTTTTTCTCCTTCCTGTCCTTCCACAAATATTTGTTAAGCACCTGCTATGGGCCAGACAATGTTCTAGGTGCTCGGACTCTATCTGTAAACAAAACCGACATAAGCCTTTGTCTTGAAGAGCTAATATCTGGAATTTCCAATGTGGTGCAATTACAGACCCGACTTGTACATGCAGTTACCCAACAGCTTTTGTGCCTTGTGCTGAAATAAGAATGAATAATAGCAAGGACCAGCAGGAATTTGGGGAAGCCTCCAATGGGAAAAAGACAGAGCTAAAGCACACAGACAAAAAGAAATCACAAGAAAATAGGAATAATGCAAGGGGTAGAAGAAAATGGCAACTTATACAAGAAACTTTCTAAGAATGGAAATTTTAGACTGAGAGTGATAGAGATTTGCATTTAGACAAAGGATCAGTTGAGTCTTACATTTCTCAAGAGCAATAGTAGAAGCTAGAAGACCTGAGGAAATAAGGAGACCTCAAAATCCGGAGGGAAAATGTTTCTAACCTAGAATGACACACCAGCCAAACTAGCAGTGAAGAATGGGGTGAGGATAAAGAATACTTTGAGTCATTCAATGGCACAGAACATTTCCTTCCCATGCAATGTTTTTCAGAAAGCTCTTGGAAGTATGTCCACAAAAGGAGAAGTAAACACACCCACAAAAAATGAAACATGGGATCCAGGAAACAGGCTCTAACACAGGAGACTGGGGAGGGAATTCCCAGACTGTTCAGGAAAGGAAGCTTGGAGGTGCCAGCTCCGCACCGGAACTAAAGACCAACCAACCCAGGTTCGGGCAGAGGCGTGAAGCCCCCAGGAAGGGCGTCTGCAAGGACGAGGGCACTTCTGCGCTACCTGGTGTATTTGACTCTATTGAGAGGAAGGGTTGATCTGAGAATTTTAGGGATAAATTAGCAATAAGAAAAAGAAAATAAAGAAATAAAAGAACTCAGGGATATTTTACACTGAAATTCATTTTTGAATAGGTAATATGTTCGCATGGTTGAAAAATCAAAATGAAATAAAAAAGCCAAATAACTGACTCCACGCCCCAATCTCCTCCCAGGCAGGCAACCATTCTGTTAGCTTCTCATGGATGCTTCCGGTTGTTTTTTTAATTGTGCTAAAAACACACAGCATAACATAAGATTTACCATTGAAAACTTTTTTCAAAAATCCTCACCCAAGGACATTTTTATCATTGTTTTTCAGAGAGAGAGGAAGGGGGAGAGAGAGAAAAAAAAAATCAATGTGAGAGAGAAACATTGATTGATTGCCTCCCATACTTGCCCTGACTGGGGATCCCACTGCACCTGAGTGTGTGCCCGCAACATTTTGGCAAACGGGACAACGCTCCAACCAACCGAGCCACGCTGGCCAGGGCTGAAGCCATTTTTAACTACACAGTTCAGTAGTGTTAACTACCTTCCCTATAGTTGTTCTACAGTGTTTTTTAATAAGGTACAAGTAAATATGAATATACTATTTTATTTTCCTTGCATTCTATACACATTGTTCTACACTTAGCTGTTTCCACTGTACATTGTATTCTGAGCTCTTTCCATGGAGAACTTCCTCATTCCTTTGTCTAGTGGCTTAGTCCCCACTGTGCGGAAAACAACCGTGTACAAGCTTATTTCAAATGTGTGCAGATACAGCTGCAGGACAAGTTCTCAGAAGTGAGATTGCTGGGTCAAAGGGTAAATTCATTTGCAACTTTGCCTGATATCTCCAAATCTCCCTCTCTGTGAGTTGCACTTTTGTGCCTTCTCACTGGCAAAATATGTGAAAATGCCTTTTCCCTGAAGCCTCATCAACAGACTGGGTTGTAAACTTGGAATTTTGCCTAGCTGATAAGGGTAAAATGCTTAATGTAGGTTTTTTTTTTTTTTTTTAAATCCTCACAGGAGAATATTTTTTTTCATTACTTTTAGAGAGAAAAGAAGGGAGGGAGGGAGAGAGACAGAGGAAAACACTGATTGGTTGCCTCCCATAGACACCTGGACTGGGGATTGAATACCCCTAGGGCAGGATCCAAGCAAAACTTAGGCATGTGCCCTGACTGGAAATTGAACCCACAATCTTTCCATTACAGGATGATGCTCCAACCAACTGAGCCACATGGCCAGAGCTTAATGTAGTTTTTAAAAGATTTTATTTATTTATTTTTAGAGAGGAGGAGGTGGGCAAAAAGAGAGGGAGAGAAACATCGGTGTGAGAAAGAAACATGGATTGGTTGCCTCCAGAATGTGCCCCAGTTGGGACTGACCTACAGCTCAGGCATGTGCCCTGACTGGGAATTGAACCAGTGACCTTTTCCTTCTAGGGATGACACCCAACCAGTGAGCCACACCAGTCAGGGCTGGTCAGGGCCAGGTCTGATGCTGTTTTTAAAATTTTGTTATATTATTTATTTATTTATTTTAGAGGGAGGAGAAGGGAAGGAGAAAGAGAGGGAGAGAAACGTCAATGTGTGAGAGATACATCGATCAGTTGCCTCTCGCATGGCCTCAGCTGGGGACCTGGCCTGTAATCCAGGCACCTGCCCTGACTGGGGATCGAACTGGCGACCTTTCAGTTGACAGACTGGCACTCAATCCACTGAGCCACATCAGCTGTGGCTTAATGTAGTTTTAATTTTCATTTGTCTTTTGTGTGAGAGTGAGCCTTTTTTAAAAATTAAAAATCAATTTGCATTTCTTTTCTGTGAAATGTTTGTGTCCTTAGGCCATTTCTCTACTGAGTTGTTGGCGTTTCCAGGTAATTATTAACTACAAGGAAAATAAAAAGTTCTTGAAGATCCCTGGCTGGTTTGGCACAGTGGTTGAGTGATGGCCTGTGAATCAAAGGGTCACTGGTTCGATTCCCAGTCAGGGCACATGCCTGGGTTGCGGGCCAGGTCCCCAGTAGACAGTGTGCCAGAGGCAACCACGCATTGATGTTTCTCTTCCCCTCTTTCTCCCTCCTTCCCCTCTCTAAAAATAAATAAATAAGTAAAATCTTAAAAAAAAATAAGTTTCTGAAGAAATAGAATGGATTGTACTATATTATATGGCTCAATCGTAAATAATTGTTAACAGTTTCCTAAGAGTCTAAATGTTAAGTATTGATTTAAACTTCTGGATTTAACTAGACTAGGAACGTAGGGCAAAGGGTGTGTTCCTGCACTGAGAGGTAGGGCATGGGCAACGAAACCCTCGCCTGCCATTGGAAGACAGCAATGGATAAAGTCTAAAATTGAAAAAAAAAAAGGAGAAAACAGCAGTACCAGTGAAATAAGGTTATTTAGAAATAGGAAGGCTAATATCAGAAGAAACAACTAGAAAGTTTGAGGTGGGTGCCTCTGCGAACTGGCACAGATGGGGAGCTGGGGAGGGGTGTGGCAGGGGCTATCATTTTTCATAAAAGCTTTTTGGTCCTATTTGACTTCTTAAACGACATAATGCATTAATGTGGTAAAACAAAATTACATGCAATTAAAGGGGATGGTATGTACATTTCGACAAAAAGCCTCCCCTTTAAAACCGAGCGATATTATGGATGTGACATACAGGGAAGCTTGTGCTGGTTACTGCAGCTGACGAGGTTAGATAAATGGCTGAAGACGACCCAATAAGGGCTTTCTGAAATGCAAACACATCAGGTTGGCAGGGAAGTCTCTTCCAAAATCATAGACCAACTTCTGGTTCTGGCTGTGATGGAGTAACAGGGACCATCCTCTATCCTACTGAATTAAGCAACTAAAAAAACAGACTATATGAAACTATGATATTTGGACATTGGCAACAGGCAGGGATCCCTGAGAGAGAGGAAACAAATGGAGTGAGCTCTGTGATGGCCCACGGCTATTGCCTGAAGAAGATTTTCAGGCTGCAGAGTAGAGAAGGACACCAGGCTGAGAGCCCGTGATCCCCTGGTGTTGAGGACAGGGAGCAAGGAGCCTGGGGCAGCAGGGGAGAGGGTGGCGGGTGGTGGAAGTGGCCAAGGTGGACAGTTCACCAGGCAGGGCACTGGAGTGGGGAGAGCAGCACAGAGAGGAAATTCTGGATATCTGCAGAGCATGCCCCTCAAGGCTTCAGTTGTGTGCTGAGAAGTGTGTGCACGTAGGGGAAGAGCCAAGGAAAGGAGGAGGCAACCCTCAGGGCTCAGTCAGGGACAGCGATACTCTGGGTTCCCACAGCTGGCACAGAAAGACCTGCTAGTTACTATTTTGTGCCAGTTATTAATTGATTTCTTCTCAGCTCTAAATTGATTCTTCATTGCCTGCTCTGTGAAAATGTAGACGAATCCTTTAAATACTTTTCCTTTGCCCGTGGGCACAACGTCGAGTGCGTCACTGGAGCTGGCTGGAGAGGCGAGGCGGGAGGAAGGGGTTTTCCTCCTGGACTCTGGTGTGCTCTCTCCAAGCGCAGCTTTCTGCAGCACAGGCAGCTTCTCAGACGCAGCTGGGGGAGGGCTGTTCCTGGGGAGCGCTACCTCAGCCCTGGAAGTTGTGCCTGCTCCTGCTATCTGCCATTCCTAGATGCTTTCAGAGTTCTGTTTATTTCTTGCTGGCAAATCTCTTGTTACAGTCAATAGTTCTGTAGACCAAACTTCCCCTGTTCAACTTGCCATGTGGTTTCTGTCTCCTGACTGAATGCTGGTGAAACATGGACATCAGGCAGTGTCCTCTGAAGAGTATCGCCTCAGTGGCCAGACCAAATTAACCCTAAGTGAAAGGCTGTTTTTTGTCTCGCCAAGTGGCACTTAAAAGGATCAAGTCTTTTTTAAAATTTTTTTTAGAAGGATCAAATCTTAAAAGGATCAATCTGGTCTCAAGTAACCTAACTGTCTCTGAACAAGGCTCAAAAATGTTCAAAGCAATTTTTTAACGTTCAGCATCTAACAACATAAAATTCACAATGTTTGGCTGTTGCCGTAAACAGTCAGTTGGAGCGCCAGGGAGTCTCACCCATTGGCCAAAATGGGGGTGGGGGGTGGTTCTTACACCGAGTGGCCAAAAGCTTTAGAAAGGTAATTGGGTAGCGAAAAAGTCCTCCCCTCCCAAGCCTTATGAGAACCTTGAGCTTGAGCAGGAAGATGGAGATGGTCTTTGAGAAGGGAGTCCACCACTCTCCCAGGTTGTGTGGCATCTGAATAGAGCCTCTTTCCTTTTGCACCAGCACCTGCCTCACAAGTTTGGCTTTTGTGGTGGCAGGCAGCAGAACCTTCCTTTTGTTTAGTATTACATGACATCTTATTCATAATTACCACACATGCAAAGAAGAAGAAAAGTATGACCCAAAATTAGGGGGAAAAAAATCAATCATCAAAACAGGTCCAGCCCTGGTCGGCTTCATGGAGCATAATCTAGTAGACCGAAAGGTCGTGGGTTCGATTCCCAGTCAGGGCACATGCCTAGGTTGCAGGTTTGGTCCCCAGTTGGGGTGTGTGAGAGGCAACCTAAAGACATTTCTCTCTCACATTGATGTTTCTCTCCCTCCTTCCTCCCTCCCTTCCCTTTGCTCTAAAATCAATAAGCACGTCCTCAGGTGAAGATGAAAAAAAAAAAAAAAACAACCCAAAAACTTGCGGGAGAAATGGAGTCAACTGTACTTGAGCAACAATAAAAAAAGTTTAAAATAAATGAAAAGAAAAAACAGATCCAGAAATGACACAGAAGATAATAAACAAAGGAATTAAAATAGCTATTATTAAATATGTTCCATATGTTCAGGAAGATAAAGAAACACATGAACATGATAAGAACATGAAAGATATAAAATAAGACCCCAACTGAATTTCTAGAGATGAAAATGACGATGTTTGAGATGAAAATGTACAGGATGGAATTAAAAGCAGATTAGACAGTGCAGATAAATTGGTGAACTGGAGGACTTAGCAATGGAAACCGTCCAAAAGTCAACACAGAGACAAGAGGAGGAGGAGGGGAATCAGTGAGCTGTGGGGCAACACCAACCAGCCTGTGTGCCTGTGCGGAGACTCAGAAAGGTGGGCGAGGGGGCAGAAAAGCACTGGAAGAAATAACAGCGAACAGGCTTTCTAATTTTGATGAAAACTATAAACTCATATATAAAGAAGCTCAACAAACCGTAAGCATGTAAAATAGGAAGAAAACTGCATGCTGAACACCAGTGACAAAGAGAACACCTTCAGAGCAGCCAGAGGTAAAAATATCATGGAGAGAAAAAAAGAGAACAGACTTCTCATCAGAAACAATGCAAGACAGTGCAGAGATGTCTTTAAGGTAGTAAAAGATAAAGACTGTCAACCTAGAGTTCAGTGGAGATATCTTTCAAAACTGAAGATGAAATAAAGATGCTTTCAGACATTCAAAAGCTGTAAGAATTCATCACCAGCCAATCTGCACATTAAGAAAATTTTGTAAGTGCTTCAAGCAGAAGAAAAATGATACCAGATGGAAATTTCCATCTACACAAAGGAATACAGAACACCAAAAATGGTAAAGAAAAGACTTTTTTCCTTATTTAAAATTCTCTTTAAATGAGAGTTGAGGGATGAAAGCAAAAATAATAATGTGCGTGGAATTCAAAGGGTGTTTAGAAATAGAGCACAGGACAACAACCGCACGAAGGCCGGGAGGCGGGAATAGAAGCGAGGGTCTCACACTCTGAGCACAGCAGAGTGATATTGGGGAAGGCAGACGATGACAAGTTAAGATGCATTCTGTACTCCTAGAAGAACCATGACACATGAAGGCACAGCTTAATAAGCTAACGAAGGAGATAATATGGAGTCCCGGTTACAGGCACACTTAGGGGCACCCTGGCGGGCCACCCTGCAGACAGAGCACTTGGGCTGGGTTCCCAGCCTCGCGGTCCTGCAGAACCTCCAGGTGTTTGGGGCAGAATAAGCAGTGCACTTATTCAGACTGGACTGGGCTGTCAGAAAAAACCTCTTTCTCCTGCCACCTTCTGGCAGCAAATCCAGTCCATTGTATTTATTTATTTATTTATTTATTGAGTGAGTGAGTGAGTGAGTGAGTGCATATTTCAAATTTAATAACAAAACTTGTTAACAATCTTTCAAGTTTGACAATTTCAAGTTAATAAACTACTTTAAGGAAGAAAAATGTGAGAACTGTAATGGAATTATATAACCACAGTATTAAAAAGTGCCTCTTAAGACAGTTTCAAAACATTAGTTAAATTTTTAAAAAGATTTTTTAAATTTATTTTTTTAAAGAGAGGGGAAGGAAGGGAGAAAGAGGGAGGTGTTGGGAGCTGCCCTGCCTGGTTTTGGAAGCTGTAACGCCCTATGGCTAAGGCTGAGTGAGCCACGTTGGGACCATAAGCCATTAAGGAGACAAAGCTAATCTTTCTTGTAGGGGCACTGCCTCTGCCCCCTTTACTTCACTTTGCTCAGCCCCAAGTGGATGACTGGTTAGCCAATGATGGGTAAGATTCCTCAAGGGAGGGACGACCTAAGACAGGCACAGTCATGAAGAGGCCTTCATGGAAGTACTCGAGGGGGCTATAGAAAAAGGGGTTGATGGACCCTCACCCCTCAGCTTTGACATAGCCTGAGTCCTCATTCTGTCTGTAAGAAATCTCCTAATCTCTTGGCTGCCTTACTTCCCCCACCTGACTTAAGCCTGAAACAATGCCAGTGGTGGGTGTAGCCCTGTGCTGGAAAGGGCGGGTTCCCTGGGGCAATCAGGCCTAAGAAAGAATGCATAAAATCCCATGAAACCTACTTTGCTAATACCCTCAATTTAAATGATGAGGGTCCAAGCATGCAATGAGTTTGTTCCACAAAGTTTTATGGCCCTTTAACTATCTGACCCTGACTCAGAATAAGCCCTCAGAGTTCTTTGAACGTTATCTATTGTTTTATCATTACTGCCTGACAATGACTGATGAGCTTTACATATACACCCTGTATTCCTATGCAAATTAAAGCCAATAAAAGCCCATTGAGGAACAAGTTCCTGGCCCTTCTCTTTTGAGAGATCAGCCACCTTTCCTCCCCAAATAGATCATGCCTTGGTAGAATTATTCTCTTCCATGGTCACTGGGGGGGCCCTGAGGGCAGAGCCCACCCACAGGGAGGGAAACATCTGATGTACTAGAGATACATCTATTGATTGCCGCTTACACACCCCCAACTGGGGACTTGGCCTGCAACCCAGGCATGTGCTCTGACCAGGAATTCAGCTGACACTCAATCCACTGAGCCACACCAGCCAGGTCATGAAAACATTGGATAAATTGAAAAACCTTAAGTATTTTCTATTTTATTGTTAACACTAATACATATGTCCCCATTTCCCCCCCTTGGCTTATCTTCACCTATCTCCCACCCCCCTTCCCTCTGGCTGTCACCCCACTGTTGTCTGTATCCATGCGCAACGTATGTACGTTCTTTGGCTAATCCCTTCACCTTCCTTCATCCAGGCCCCCTTCCCTGCCTCCCTTGGACAGCTGTCAGTCTGTTCCATGAATCCATGCCTCCGTTTCTATTTTGTTCATCAGTTTATGTTCAGTAGAACATAAGAATAGTGTGAGAAATAAAGTGGGGAAAATGGGACAACTGTAATAGCATAATCAATAAAACATTAAAAAATAAAAACAAAAAGGGGTAATATTTCTCACATCGATGTTTCCCTCTCCTTCTCCCTCCCTTCCCATGTCTCTAAACACTAATAAAATCTTTTCTTAAATGTATTTTATGGATTATGCTATTACAGTTGTCCCATTTCCCCTTCTTCACTCTTCTCCACTCTGCACACCTTGTCCCACCCACATTCCATCCCTTTAGTTCATGTCCATGGGTCGTACATATAAGATCTTTGGCTTCTGCATTTCCCACACTATTCTTACCCTCCCCCTGTCTATTTTCTGTCTACCATCTATGCTACTTATTCTCTGTACCTTTTCCCCTTCTCTCCCCCTCCCACTGCCCTGTTGATAACCCTCCATGTGATCTCCATTTCTGTGGTTCTGTTCCTATTCTATTGTTTGCTTAGCTTGTTTTTGTTTTAGGTATGGTTGTTAATGATTGTGAGTTTGCTGTCATTTTACTGTTCATATTTTTTATCTTCTTTTTCTTAGAGAGGCCCCTTTAACATTTCATATGATAAAGACTTGGTGATGATGAACTCCTTTAACTTGACCTTATCTGGGAAGCACTTTATCTGCCCTTCCATTTTAAGTGATAGCTTTGCTGGATAGAATAATCTTGGGTGTAGGTCCTTGCCTTTCATGACTTGGAATACTTCTTTCCAGCCCCTTCTTGCCTATAAGGTCTCTTTTGAGAAATCAGCTGACAGTCTTATGGAAACTCCTTTGTAGGTAACTGTCTCCTTTTCTGTTGCTGCTTTTAAGATTCCTGCCTTATCTTTAATCTTGGCAAATGTAATTATGATGTGCCTTGGTGTGTTCTTCCTTGGGTCCAACTTCTTTGGGACTCTCTGAGCTTCCTGGACTTCCTGGAAGTCTATTTCTTTTGCCAGATTGGGGAAGTTCTCCTTTGTTATTTGTTCAAATAAGTTTTCAATTTCTTGCTCTTCCTCTTCTTCTTCTGGTACCCCTATGATTCAGATGTTGGAACGTTTAAAGATGTCCTTGAGGTTCCTAAGCCTCTCCTCATTTTTTTGAATTCTTGTTTCTTCGTTCTTTTCTGTTTGGTTGTTTCTTTCTTCCTTCTGGTTCACACCATTGATTTGAGTCCCGGTTTCCTTCCCCTCACTATTGGTTCCCTGTACATTTTCCTTTATTTCACTTAGCATAGCCTTCATTTTTTCATCTAATTTATGACAATATTCAACCAATTATGTGAGCATCCTGATTACCAGTGTTTTGAACTGTACATCTGATAGGTTGGCTATCTCTTCATCGCTTAGTTGTATTTTTTTCTGGAGCTTTGATCTGTTCTTTCATTTGGGCCATTTTTTTTTGGTCTTGACATGCCTGTTATGTATGAGGGACAGAGCCTTAGCTGTTCACCAGGGCAGGGCAACCCACATTGCTGTGCTGTGATGCTGTTTGTGGGGAAGGGGTCGGAGAGGGCACAATGATGCTTGCTTCGCTCTCTGCCGGATTTCAGTCACTTCCCTGCTACCCACAAGCAAAGTGGGCCCTTCTGGTGCTGATTCCTGGTGGGTGGGTTTGTGTACATTCTAGGACCCTGTGGGTCTCTTCAATGAACTCTTCTGTGAAGCTGGGGGTTTCTCCCACTTCCGCCTCACCCCCCACAGGTGTTTTCAATTAGAGGCTTTGAGGCTTTATTTTCCTGCTCTGGGGTCCTGAGTTGCGCAGTCTGTCCTGCTCTACAGTTGTTCCTGCCAGTTTACCCACGCACGAATGTGGGACCACCCAGTCCACAATCTGCTGCCTCACTGGGTCTGCCAGCCTCCTTGCCACAAGTCCTCTCTGCCCCTCCTACCGGTTTGGATGAATGTTTCTTCTTTAACTCCTTGGTTGTTGGACTTCCATACAGTTTGATTTTTCTGCCAGTTCTGTTGTTTTTTGTTTTTAAATTGTTGTTGTCCTTCTTTTGGTTGTGCAAGGAGGCACAGTGTGACTACCTATGCCTCCATCTTGGCCAGAAGTCAAACATTGCCTCTTGCATGCACTGCAGCCAGGGATCAAACCTGCAACCAAGGCTTGTGTCCTGACCAGGGATGGACAGGCGACCTTTCACTTTGTGGTATGATGCCCAGCCCACTGAGCCACACTGGTCAGGGCAAGACAGGGCAATTTTTTTTTTTTTTTTAAGTTTTATTTACTTATTTTTAGAGAGAGGGGAAGGGAAGGGAGGAGAGAGGGAGACAAACGTCAATGTGTGGTTGCCTCTCTTGTGCCCCACACTGGGGACCTGGCCTGCAGCCTAGGCATGTGCCCTGACTGGGAATCAAGCCCTCGACCCTTTGGTTTGCAGGCCCGAGCTCAATCCACTGAGTTACACCAGCCAGGGAGAGACAGTTCTATTTTTAATTTTTTGAGGAAACTGCTTACTGTTTTTCACAGGGGCTGCACCAGTCTGCATGTTCACCAACAGTACATTAGGGTTCCCTTTTCTCCACTTCCTCGCCAGCACTTGTAGTTTATTGATTTGTTCATGGTAGCCGTAAACTCAGGCCTCTGCTTAAGTGCTTTTGGCTAGAAGAGAACTGGTCTCGCCTTGACAATGTGGCTCAGTTGGTTGGCATCATCCTGTAACCGAAGAGGTGTGGGTTCAATTCCAGATCAGGAAATATGCCCAGGTTGCAGGTTCGATCCCTGGTTTGGGTGTGAATGAGAAGCAACCAATTGATGTTTCTCTCACATGAATGTTTCTCTCTCTCTAGCAATGAAAAAATGTCTTCAGGTGAAAAGAAAAGGAAGGAAGGAAAGAAGGAGAAGAAAGAAAGAAAGAAAGAAAGAAAGAAAGAAAGAAAGAAAGAAAGAAAGAAAGAAAGAAAGAAAGAAAGAAAGAAAGAAAGAAAGAAAGAAAGAAGAAAGGAGGGAGGGAGGGAGGGAGGAAAACAGAAAGAAAAAGGAAGAAAGAAAGAAAAAATCTCTAAAAAGGGAGCAAGATCTGGCCTCTTCTGAGCCCCCTGGGGCCACCTGTCTTCCTGGCTACCCTGATCTCCCCAGACTCAGAAAATACAGGGCTGTGAAGATGCTCCCTGCTTCCCAGCCACCTGTCCCAGAAGACGAGGTCCACTGGCCATGGGTCCTCACTGTGGGCACCCACAACCAGCAGCCCCTCAGTCCAAGTGCAGATGTGTGAGAGAAACTCAAGAGGGTGCCCTGCACGTAGACCCTGTGGGAAGGGTGCCTGCGGGTAGCCCTGGGAGGTTAGGGGACCACAGACTGACTCTCAGGAGGGTGTGGGAGTGTGTAAAGGCGCCCTGTGTGAGAAGGGTGTGCTCTGTTGAGAGTGTGAATGTTTTTGTGACTGCTTATATTATGAAACATAAACATAACAGCCTCTGACCTTTTGGTCGTGCCATCCCTCTGAAGGGCCTGTCTACGCTCCTGGTCCCCCCAGTCAACACCCACACAGACAGCAACCTGCCAACCATCCCTCAAGCCTCTCATCTCTCCAAAATCCTTTCCTCACAACCCTGTTCACAGGCCCAGCCAAATGGTCCTTTTATTCTGGGCTGCATACCAGAGCCTGGGGGGTGAGGTAGGCTTCTGCTCAAAGTGGGCCATGCTGCTGCCCACAGAGGGAGATGTGGGGACATGGCCCCATAGGAAGTGGGCCAGGCGCTCTCAATCTCTCCCTGGGTCCCTTCCCAGCCTGAGTGTGTGTGTCTGTGTGTCTGCGGGCATGTCTGTGGTATGGAAAGAGGCTCTCCCTGGTCCCAAGCCCAGCTCTTTCATTGTCTCCTCCTTCACCAGCACAGGGCAGGGGTGGGAGGGGCCTGCAGGGGCCTGGGAGGAGCGGGTGGGCAGGCATGGTCTAACTAATGCCTGGTGTGGGCCCCTGTCTCTGCTCATGTGTGGGTGTGAGTGAGAAGCCCCTGACTCACTCTGTGTTAGTAACCGTGTTGGGGCACATCCTTGGCACCCTAGGAGTTGTTTTTGTGTTCTGTGTGGCTGTTGACATGACCTGTAGGTTCCCAGGGGGCGTGGAGGTGGTACTGTTCTGCCCCACACCCACCTGCTCCCTCCCCTAGACTTTCCTGGACTCCAGACTTTGCCCACTGGGTTCGGCTGCTGCCCTTCCGACACAAGCACTGTGTGTTTATGTGGGACCATCGACATGGTTTGTGTTGGTGACTGTCATCTGTCAGATGCCAGCCCCTAAGTGCATCATCATCCTGTGTGACCCTGGATGCAAGTGTAGTTTGGGGTGCCTAGGAGCCCCTCTCCTGAGTGCGCTAGATGCTGTGACATTCCTGTGTGAGCCTGATGCCTGTGATGGGTGTGAATGTGGCTTTGAAGTTTGTTGAACATGCATGTGTGAGTGTGTGTAGAAGTGGGGAGGGAGTGTGTCAGCGTTCCTGCCTGCAGTGTGGGGGGTGGAGGTGGGTTGTGAGCCTGAGGCGCCTGGGCTGCTCTCTGGCCTGGTGAGGCCCCTTCCACCTCAGCTGTGTAAACAAAGCCCCTGCCTTCCTTTCTGAGGCCCCTTCAGGGCTGTCTTCTCCTCACCTCCCCGCCACCAGCAGTGAGTTTGACTGACTTTGTGGGGTTGGGAGGTTGTGAGGTTATGTGACTGGGTGTGAATTGAAGTGCACTTCTGGCCAACACCAGTCTCTCAGGGGCCAGTTGGGGGACCCTAGGCCACTCAAGCAGAGCTCTCCCAGGCCCCTGGGCGTGTTCATCCACCCTTTTATAGCCAGGCTTGGCAACGGCCCTGTAATTAGCCTGGGCCAGACGCTGCGGTAAAAGCCAAGAATTTGATGCTGATCCTTTGGGGGAGGGGCACTATCTGCACCCCCTGCCCTGCCCAAGTCAGAGGCCAGATTGCTCTGAGTCAGATCCCAGGCCAGGAGAACCCTGGGTTCTACCTAAAGGTGCTCTTCCTGCTCCAGGCCCGAAGCATGTCTAGGGGGGCCTGGCCCCAGCACACCCAGACTGTTCCCCAAGTCAGCACCGCACTCCCTGATCTGTCATCCAGGGCCTGAGCTACCCAGCCCGTGTGTCCCCACCACTTCCCGCCTGTCCCTCATGCCAGCCTATGCCCCCTATCGAGCTCATGTTCTTTATCCACAACTGTGTCCCTCCATCCCAGTCCATGTCTCTGGTCTTTGCTCATGTCCCTTCATTACAATCCCTGTCCCCTCCCAGCCATGTCACCATCACATGTGGCCCATGACCATGACCCCCCAGGCCAGCCCAGGCCTCAAGTTTGCCAACTGGATAGAAAAAGGAGGTCGAGGGGGAACATATAAGGTTTTGGGGCTGAGTAGCTCTAGGCTGGATAGGTGTGGACTGGGCCCAAGTTTACTCCCAACCCCTCAGTATCTAGAACAGGAGGGAGGGAGACAAGGGGGAAGGGGAAAGAGAAATTCTGGGGTAGAGGGTGGGCTGGGGCCTCCTCCACTGGGCCTGAGAGCAGGCTGAGCCTAGCGAGTCCTCCAGCACAGCCTCCGCTCCCCTCAAGGGCCAACACCTGGCCCTGTAGGTGTTGAGATTAGAAACATCCAAACCTGCAGAGAATTTTTATTTTGAGAGTATGTTTATTAAAGCTGGGGACAGTGAGACATGGAAGGGCCTACGACAGAAGAAGCAACAGGAGAGACCCTAAGCAGTGCTCTGCCTTGGCTCCCTGCAAACATTAGGGGGAAGAAGTCAGCAAAGGCGGGGATGCCTTAGCTCACTGGGAAGTCAGACAAGAGGGGACCTTGGAGACAGGACCGGGGGTTAGCCCGGAAGGAGCTACTGCTGCCCATTGCTCCCCTGGTTGCAAGTCTCATGGGGTCCCTTAGAGTTTAGGAGATGCCTGCCTGTGGGGCAAGTGACAAGTACGGGTACATTCCCGGGAGGGAGAGTGCTGTAAAGAATTTTCATAGGAGTTGTCACCCTGGCTGGTGTGGTTCAGTGGACTGAGTACCAGCCTGCAAACCGATAGGTCACCTGTTCGATTCCCAGTCAGGGCACTTGCCTGGGTTGCAGGCCAGGTCCCCGGTAGAGGGTGCATAAGAGGCAACCGCACGTTGATATTTCTCTCCTCCTTCTCCCTCCCTTCCTCTCTCCCTAATCATAAATAAATAAAGTGTTTCTTTAAAAATTATGAGCTTATTTGAGGGTAGCAACTGTCTTCTTTGTGTCCCCAGTACACAGGATAGAGCCTAGCACTCAGAGGCACTCAGTAAACGTGTGGGCTGACTCCACAACCGATAGGGTGAATGCACCGAGGTCTTGCCTTGGCGCAGGGAGCCTCAGACTGGTGCACGGGCTGGCCTTGGTTCTTTCCCCACCTGTCCTCCCACCCCCACTCCTCCACGCTCTGCCAGTGGGAAGTCTACTCACCCTCCAGGGTACAGCTGAAATTTCATTTCCCAGAAGTACGGAGAGGGAGAAGACACAGTCCCTGCTGCCCAGGGAGTCCCACAATGCTGCTGACAAGAGCCACAGAGGCACCCAGGAGGCACACTCACCCAGAACGCAGCCTACCCACACAGTGCCAATTAGAGTCTGGCTGAGATGGAGTCCCAAGGGTGCACAGCTTGGCATTGAAAAAAAAGGCACCCCCTCCTTGGGCCAGCTGGGCAAGCAAAGACTGGGCAGACTTTGGTTCCCATCAGCACGCCCTACGAAGTCCCCACCTGCACAGCCCTGACCTCACGCAGCCTGGGCAGGGCTACAGCTCCTCAGAAGAAGCCTGGACTTCTCTCCACTTTCCCTTCTATCTTCTCATTGCTCTGATGGATGCAGGGTGCTGTAGAATGTGCGGCCCCAGCACCAGCAAACTCCCAGCTCTTTGGCCATAATATTTTAAACAAATAAAATAAAATTACAAAGTAAACTAATTTTATTGAAACTGTTATTAAAACATTTACTTTTGTGGCACAATTATGTATATGCTAAATATATATTAAATATTTATTATATATATTTTAGAGAGAGGGAAAGGGAGGGAGAAAGAGGGAGAGAAACATCTCTGTGGTTGCCTCTTGCACATCCCCTACTTGGGACCTGGCCCACAACCCAGGCACATGCCCTGACTGGGAATTGAACTGGTGAACTTTTGGTTAGCAGGCTGGCACTTGATCCACTGAGCCACACCAGCTGGGGCTGTATATGCTTTTTATTACCACAGTAAAAACAAGAAAGATCTAGTAACTACAGTAATTTCAAAGTAGTGTTAAGAGCAAACACTTTCAAGATACCGCCAAAAACCACGGTGCAGCCTGAAAACACCTGTGATTTCTGTTGGTCACGAAGCCACAGGCATTATTACTATTGTGGCTTGTTGTCCAAACACATATGAGAATGATAAATTTCAGTTCAGGTGAGTAAAAATAAAAGTGAAATTTTTTTCTATCTAGGTTCGCAACTTGGAGTGGGAAGAAAAGGAGGAAACCTTCACAGATTGAGCCTTATGCTCCTGCCATTTAACCCTTACACTAACCCCAAGAGAGACACAATATAACCCAGATTTTCCGGTGAGATACTTAAGGCTCAGGAAGTTGAATGGTTTGCCCGAAGTCATCCAGGCCCAGCTGGGAAGCCCTGTTGCTCCCTCCACACAAAGCTTTAGAGCTGCCTCCTTAAGGTAGACAAGTTACAGAACAAGGTGTTCAGTTGTCCCTTTGGCCCTAGAACCCCTCCCCCCCACAGGCCCTATGACTTGGGGGGGGGACGTCAAATTAACGTACAGAAGGCTTATGGCCCCTGGAAACCACACGCACTCAGGTATTTTTATCTCCAGTTTATTATTTTTTTAGACTAAGAGCAGAGTATGAAAGTCACAGCCAAAGCACTTGAAAAAGGCCCAGGAGGACAAGTGGGGGCCACAGAGGGGGAGCGGGAAGGTCCTGGAGCTGGGTCCTGGCTCAGGGCTGGAGGGGAGGGGCGCTGTTGTTTCACGGTCTTCAAAAGTGTCTGTGCGTTGCATAGGTCTTGTCTTCACAGAAGACAAAAGAGGGATCAGGGGGCCCCCATTGGGGGGCCTAGCCTGGTGGGGAAGGGTCTGAAGCTGGAAGGGGAAGTCAAGGAAGGTCGGGGGGGATGGAGGGGGAGGGGCTCTGTCCATCTGTACATTATATATAGAGATATAGAGTCTGTACATGCCTGCCTGGCACCCCAATGCCCACCCCTGTCACCCTTTTCCACTGCCCCCCCAGGGGTGTCTCACTTGTAAACTTGGATTCAATCCAAACCACAATCCTGGGAGTGGGGATGGGGGAAGGAGGACGTGCTTATTGCTGTAAACAGGGGAAGGGGTAGCAGGTGATGCCATCCCCTCGCCCATCTAGTCCCCTCCCCATGTTCTGCCCCTGGAAGAGAGGGATGGGGTGTCTCCCACGCTTCAATTTGCTCTCTGGGGCATATTTGTTTCTCTGGGGGACAAAGGAGGAGGGCACCAGGGGACAGAGAAAGGTACCTGGGGGCAGGGAGTCCTGAGCACTGCCTTTTATGGCCCCCCAGTTTGGTACCAAACATTACCGGAACCTCAAGGCCACTGGGACCCGTGGCTGTCCCTGTGCCTGGTCCAGTACAGTGCCCTACATAGAGGGAGGGGGCAGAAGGGCGGACACAGATGTATGGTGCAGACCCCACTTCCAGCCATCGGAGGAGGGGTCTAGGCTGCTGGGCTAGGCTTCCCATGGAGAGGCCAAAGTCTCCCTAGTGGGGCCCAGTCCCGTCCATCTCTCCCCCCAGGCAAGGGAGGGAACAGAGCTAGGAGGCCAAGAGTGTCATAAGGAAGAAGGCGATGCCCACCGCCAGGGGCAGGTGTTCCCGCTTAGGGCTGGTCCCGCTGATGCTCTTCTCAAGCTTGGGCACCTGGGGGTTCTCTCCCGCAAAGTCTTCTGTGGATAGATGAAGAGACCGACTGGTGAGGGCTGGGCTGCGCGCCGCGGCGGGAGGCACGCGGCAGCAGCAACAGCAGCAGCAGCAACAGCAGCAGCAGCAGCAGCAGCAGCAGCAGCAGCAGCAGCAGCAGCAGCAGCAGCAGCAGCAGCAGCAGCAAGGGAACTGGGGACGTGACCACCCACGTGGGTAGGAGAGATCAGTGTACCCAGGGTAAAGGCATGCAAGGTGAGCAGGCACCAGGGAGGGGACTGCGGTTCCAGCAGTGGCCACCAGAGGGCGCTGCGCACTCACCCAGTACGTTGATCTTCACATTGGGGCCCATGGTGAACTGGGGGAGAGTGGGGACCGGCTTCTCCCCGGAGTGCGATGCTGCGGGGTGAGGTGCGGGTGGGGAGAGAGGAGGGGAGAGTCAGGGCCAGGATCCCCTCCCCCTGCTACAGCTGGGGAGTGAGTCCTCCTCTCCTGTGCCCTCCGCCCTCACCCCCGGGAAGCCAGGGGTGCCCCAAAGCAGGGGAGCCAAGGATGAGGTCTCGGCTGGGAGCCGGTTATACTCACTGGAGGCGCAGCAGACGAACACCTTCATCCTCAGACACTTCCAGTGCAGGTTGTGAGTGGGCGTGGCTGGGGAGGAGACGGGGCCCTGAGTGGCTGTCTCAGGGTTTGCACCCCTAGCACTCACTCAAAAACTCTCCTCACCCACCTATCCCTATTGCCCCCTCCCGGGCAGTCTCCTTCAGTAGCTCCCCAACTTTTGAATACTGGTCACAAGGTTCTGCTGTCAGCCCCTGAAGCCCCTTCGGTCCCAGACCTCAAGAAACCCGGACCCCTGAGGTCCCGCAGAAAGTGACTGCAACCCAAACTTAGGACTGTCACCAAACACCTCCCTCAGCCTCGCGACGCTGCCTAAGCTGAAATCCCGAGGTCCTCAGTCCCTACACCCAATATGGAATATCACTCCAGTTGAGACCTCCTGGCTGCCTGTCGGCCCTCCCTCGGACCCTGGGGACTCCACCCCCTGGCTGTCACTCACAGATGTAGTAGTACTCGTGACCGGCGTGAAACTCGTAGCCCAGCGAGAAGGCGCTATAGCGCTGGAACTTTTCCGAGAACTTGATGGGGCTGTGGGGCGCGTGCGGTCGGTTGCACTCCCAGCGCTTGAAGCCCTGGCTGGCATTGCAGGCGTGGTAGCCCGCGCGGCTCACCATGTACAGCACGTACTGCTCCGCCCCGCCGCCGGGCCCCGAACTGTTGTAGTGAGGGCAGTAAATATCCAGATAGTCGTTCACGTTCACCTGCACTGTGTAGCCCTCTCGCCGCAGGCTGCGGGGACGAACAGCGGGTCACAGAGAAGCCCCCACGTAACCGGCTCTCCATCTCACCGCTCTGCACACCTTCCCCAGGGTCCTCGAGCTTCCTGGCTCTTCCGAGCATCCTCTCTTCTCCTTGCCAGTCAGTCCCCAGGACCCTAGTGCCGCCCAGTCCCTGAGCTAGACTTCCGGAGAGTTCCCTGTTCTGTCCTCCTGGTGGCCACCAGAGGGCAGCAAAGGCGCAGGGAAGCCCAGCCGGCCTCCAAGGAAAAGAGGCGGGGAGGAAGGTGGAGGGAAGTAGGGAACTACGCTTTGGTTACCACAGAAACGGCGCAGGCCTCTGCGACTCCCAGACCCAGGCCCGGATTTCCTCCGTCCATCCCCCATAATTCACCAGTGGGGCGGGCGGATTGAGGCAGGGAAGGGAAGAGTGAAAGTGGAAGGGATCACTTGGGATAGATAAGTACCCTCCACAGCCTCTCCCTGCATGCTTTCCTGTGGTTGCCAGTCCAACCGCAAGTCCAGTCCGACAGGACCTGCCCTCAACAAGCATGTATGGGGGCTTCATGCACATACATACATAGTTATAGGGCACACACACAAATATGTCCACTACCCACTCATAGAGGGCAGACACATAGAAACGTGTGCTGGACTTGCATGCCAGTGTCAGTTGACCTCTGCAATCTCAAGCTTTCTCTCTGCTCCCCTGCACCCTCTCACCACCCCACACACTGGCACATGCTCCCTCTACGGAATCGCTGGTCTCCGTGTCTTGGGCCCCACTGATCTCCATGCTGAGACTTGGGCAATTAGGTCCCCAATGTGACGCACCATATCAGGGAGCTGAGGGACTCACTATCAAGGCTCCGCATGGCCCAGCAGCCCAAACTTCTGTACCTGTACGCCTCCCTCCTCAGCCTGAGCGCCACTGCCCCACAGTGACGCTAGGAAGAGCAGCGGGCATAGCGCCCAGACAAGATGGCTGTGCCTCTTGCTTCCCTGAATCTCTTATGGGACAGAGAAGCAGATGCTGGGTCTCTTGTAATCCCCACCTTACTAGTCATCGCCAAAGCGCTGTGATTGTGGCACCACTGTCCGTGGTGGTACCGAATGATATGGGGATGATATGGGTATCTGAATGGAGAAGGAAACTCGGACAACGAGGTGGGAGTTTCTCCTCACTTCCTTCTGTTAGGAATGCACAATTCTTGGCAGTGAGAGAAAGAGTGGTGGACACAGGAAAGCACGGGATACTTGGCAAATGTCAAACCACTGGGGTCCCTGAAAATTCCCTGAGGGGAGGAACTGGCTCCCCATTGCCACCAGGCATCTCCCAGTTCCACAAACAGCAATTAGATCTACAGGAAAAGTTCGGAGGCCTCTGCATGGGGTGGGGCCTTGAGGGTCCCTCCTCACCTCCCCGTACTTCGTTGGCCTTGCCTGTGCCACCCTCTCCCCCAAACATTCCCTTCCGAGCCTGGTCACAAGGCAGAGAAGACAGCACTGCTGCTTGGGCACCTTGGTAAGAATGGGCACAGCTTCCCTGAGTCATCAGGAATGCCACTAGCCCCACTCGGTTCCCACGGGAGTGATGGGTCATTCAGGCCACTCCCTGGCTCTGGCACTCAGGTGGGCAGGAGTCTCGGCCTGGGGCACTGGGAGCAGGAAAACGGGTTAGACCAGGCCTAACCCCAAGTGCCACCCCAGGTTTGCCTTTCTATCCCCAACCCCAAAGTTTACTGTTCTTCCCCCCCAGGGTTTGAGTAGGAGGCCACCAGTGGTAGGGGGCCAGACGTGGAACAGCTGCATGGCCACACTGGGGCCTCTGTCCTTGAGCATCACCCAGGCTCCCAGCCCTGCTCTGAAGTGGCCCCTCCCTGGGGGCACTGCCCAGGTCCTCTTACAACACATCTCATGCCAGAAGGGAGTAAGCCAAGGCCAGAACTATTCCTACAGGTAACTCAGTTTCCCCAACGGGGTGTGGACTAGCCTTATATAAAGCTTGCTGGGTGACCACAAGTGAAGAGAAGCCATCTCTTACTATCTTGGGGCTGGGTGGCAGGAAAAGCCCCTGAAATACCCCCAAAGCTGGGCACATGGGAGAAAAAGTCCTGCCTGTGGAATGAAGAGCTGTGCCCAGCTGTAATCTGGTGGACTTGGCGCAAGGAATCCCCAGCCACACTGCTAGAAGTCTTGAGGTGTATGCTTGCTTGGCTTGGGTACTTTCATTAAATCTGTCATCCTTCCGGTCTTGACAGTCAAGAGGGAGGTGACGCTAGGCCCAGGGAAGCTCACTGCTAACCCCTCCTCCAGGGCCGCACCTCCCCACCTTAAAGCCACACCCTCAGCAGGGGGTAGGGTGAGCTGCGATCTGGGGACTAGGTTGTACCTGCCCCTTCGAACAGTTCTCTATCCCTCCTCACATCATCCTGTGTTAGCCTCCCACCTCTCTCAAAGAAAGGCGAGTGCCGACTCACCCCACCTGAGGGGGGGTGCCCCTCACTCTGTTACTTGGTCTCTCCTAGCTTTCACCGCCTTCGCCTTCGGTGTGCATTCCCACCCCTATCTTCCACTCCTTCGGTGCTCTGTCTTCTAGAGCCCGGTGGGTGGGCGGCAGGGATGGTGGGAAGACGCAAACCTCTCCGCCCCCATCCCCGCGGCGAGCAGGAGCAGGTAAACAGGGTGTCTGAACGACTAGAGAGAGTAGGGAGAGGATCCTAAAAGGCCTGGTTTTGTTAAATCCCTGCCACCACCCTAGACGTGGAAATGCAGAGCTAAGGAAGTGGAGGAGGGATGTGAAGACACCGGCCCGATCTCCTCCCCTATAGCGCGCGCTCCCGAGGCCGCTCGCTCCTGCAGGCGAGGCTCGACCACGTGTGCAAGGCGTGGGGTCCCCGCGCCGGGCTGGGGGGTGGGGTGGCGGGAATGCTCCCTCGGCGGCTAGTGCACACCGACACCCCCGCACCCCTCCGGCTCGCCAGGCCTCGGCATTCCGCCCCGACAGTCCGGCAGTACCGGGAACTGGGCCCCAAGCTTCACTTGCTGGCGTCGGGTGGGAGAGAATTAGCGCACCCCACATCCCGCCCCTCCTCCCTGCGACAGCAGCGGCGGCGAAGGTTTATTGATCTGCAGCGGCGGAGAAGCGCGAGAGAGGCCCGCCGAAAGCGAGACACACAGAAACCGAGTGAGAGCGAGACGCACACCGAGAGGGGGGACGAGCAGAGCCCGGATCCACTGAGATATCTGGGAGATGGAGTGAGGCACCGAGAAAGAGGGATCCAGAAGATGAGACAAAAAGGGAAGGAGTGAAAACCGAGAGACTGGGAGAAGGGGAGAGATGTGGAGGCCGGCCCAGAGAGGCACACACACAGGAGAGATGGCGACAGCCAGACGCGAGGAAGTGGCCAGGGGCAAGGAAGGGGCGCGAGGTATACTTGGTGACAAGGAGAAAAGAGAGAGACCAACGTGGACGTAGTAGAGGCTCAATAAACATTTGTTAATGAATGTATGAATGAAAAACAGATCGGAACTGAGACACTGCAGAGATAGAGACAGGGAGGGAGACAGCTAGAGAAAAGTGCTCCCGAGGCTTCTCGAGTCGGGCAGACACCAGCACCTCCGCTCAGCGCGGCAGGGAAATGGAGCACAGGCCGGGCGCAGAGATCTGGCCATTGGCCTCCCGCTCCCACTTAAATTCCCGACTCTGGAGACCTGAGCCCCCCGCCCCACACGCTAATCCTTCTTTCCAGTATAGCCCTCCCAGCCCCAGTTTCTGGACTAGGCTGGGAGCAGGTCTCGCCTATTCCAGGGGACCAGAGGGGCTGAGTGGGGGCAGGGGGCGAGATCCCAACCTCGAGGAGGGCACGGCCCCAGGTCTGTCAAAGAAGGCCGCGCACGTGTCCCACCGGCACCCTCCCACGTGACCCCCCCAGAGGAGGGGTCCCAAGACCCTCTCCACGTGACCCCAAGGGGCAGAGACCCTCCGCACGTGACTCGGGGTGGGAGCCAGTAGCCCAGCTCACGTGACTGGGGAAAGGGGCGCGGGAGCCTGTGGCTCGGCCCGGCCCCGCCCCCAGCTCCCTGGCCCTCTCCACTCCCGGCTACGGAGCACGTCGCTCTCACGATTTATGGGGCCGCGGCTGCCGCAGTGAGGGAGCCGGGGAGCCCGGGCGCAGCAGCAACAAAGGCCGAGGATGCGAGGCGGGGGCGGCGGCGGCCTCCCGGCCCGGTGCGCACCCCCTCCCACCTCTGCCGGTCCAGACTAGAGGGGAGCGGGAAAGACTGAAAGGAGGCTTTCCCCATCTCCTCCCTGGGCTTTCACCTGCGCCCAGGTATATGCGGGGGAAGGGAACCTGATCAACAACATCCACCCCCCCACCCCTCCAGCCATTCCCGCTCCCCTCTGGCTCCTGCTTCCGCTGAGAACCCCGGGGTGCCCCAAGGGTGGCAGGGCACCCTGGCCCCTCACCTGCGCGCTCTCCACTCCGGGTCAGACTTTAGCGGGGCAGGGGGCGGACGTGTGAGTCTGGGGGAGGGGGACGAACCAGATAGAGGAGGGGAGTCAGCCCCTAGCACCCCCGGAGTTCGAGTCCCACTCCAGGGAGGAGGGGCCGCATCCCCGCCCAGAGGTTTCCATGGGAAGCGAGAGGGGGGCGTCGTTGGCTCATCCCCACCCCCAGTCTGACACTCTGGGCGCGAGGAGGGAGAGAGGGGGAGGCGCGGAGCCCCAAACAACAAAGAGCTGAGCGGCGAGCGGCAGCCCCTCCCCCGGGAGGTTGGGGGTCGCAGCCGCCCGGCCTCCCGAGCCCCTCCCCTGGGGCCTCCCCATTGCTCCCGAATCTCCTCCCGGGTGGGGAGCCAGAGGCAGTGCGGCCGCCGCCTTGGCAGGTGTGACAGTGACCCCCGCATCCCCAGGGATACCCCCCAACACACAGACACACACAGAGACGGCCGGGGTGATCCACACAGCGGCTCGCCCGGGAGGAGAAGACAAGGGCAGCAAGGACTGAGCAGAATGAGAACCTGGCCCTGCAGCCGGCACCCAGCCGCCGCGCTACACGCCCGGGAAACCACAGGGCCGCCCTGACACCCGCCCAGACCGCGGCGGCGCCGACAGCCACCCGAGCCCAGACGCGGCGAGCCACGCGAACAACGACCGCAGCCCCCTCCCCGACCCGTCCCCGCTCCCGTTCTCAGACGATCGCCAACGCAGACACACAAATCACACACCCAGACAAACACGCGCACTGACAGCCGCGCACGCCCGCTCACACTTAGAGCCACACACCGTCCCCAGCCCGGGTGTGTGTGCGCGCGCGCCTGTGTGACAAGCCATGTCCCTGCTTCCTTCCCTTTCACAGTACCCCGCGTCCCCATTCTCACTAAGCAACACCCTCAGGGCCCCCCTGACGCGGCGGCCCAGCTCCAGCTCACCCCAGCCGGGCTTGTCCACACAGCCAGGGCAACACCTTCGCTTCGTTCTGAGGAGGTGCTCAGTGGGACTCCCTGCCTCAGCTCTGAACCCCACTTAAAAAAAAATGCATGTATTGATTTGAGAGAGAGGGAGAGATTTGTCCCGCTTATTTATATATTCGTTGGTTGCTTTTTGCATGTGCCCTGACCAGGGATCGAACCCGCAACCTTGGCGTATGGAAATGACGCTCTAACCAACTGAGCTACCCAGCTAGGGCCAGACCCGCTCTCAAAAGCAGGAGTCCAAGACAGCCTCTTGAAACCCTCACCACTGAAAACAGGTCATCCCTGCCCCCTCTCCCCAAGTACGGGCGGCCTACCCCTAGCACTCGGGTACTCCCGAACCCCAGCCCGCCGAAGGGGGTGAAGATGGGGGCACTGTGCAATGAGGGTACGCAGTGTGGAGAAAAGCCAAGGTGGGGTGGGGGGTCCCTGAGCAAGCCTCCTCCGAACGGTCAAGGCCTCCTTACTATACCTCAACAGCCTCTTTCAGACACCCCCCCACCCCAGTTTCATAGACGCCTATGGAGTGTCCCCCTCTCCCTTGCCTCCCAGCACCCAGCTGTGCTCTTTCAGGACTCCCATCCCAGGTTCCCCCAGGACTTCCCAGGCCCACCAGCTCCCCCTTCACTGACGCGGGATGTACGAGCTCCCTAGGCGCCCCCGACTCACTGCTGGTTGGAGCTGTTCCAGTACACCGTATGCCGGTTTCCCAGCGCCCCCCCGGGCCCCTGGGCCAGCAGCGGCAGCAGCGGCACCGGCACGAGCAGCAGCAGCAGTAGCAGCAGCGGAGCCGCCGCCATCCCCGGAGGAGCCGCCGCCGCCGCCGCCGCCCCCCGACTGAGCCCCGAGCTCCCGGCTTCTCGCTTCCCAGCTCCCTGCTGCCTCCGTCGCCAGCCCCCGAGCCCTAGGCCACGCCCCCAGCCCTTCCCTCCGCCCTCCCGGGCGCGCTCTCGAAGCCCCGCCCTTCGCGCGCTCCCGCTAGGCCCCGCCCCGCTTGGGCTTGGAGCGCGCGGCCGGTGGGAGGTTGGACCTGCGCTACCGGCTCCTGAACAACCCGCTCCTTGTGCGCCTTTCCCTCTTAAATTTAATTTACCACTTCGGTCCTGGCCTTTCTGCTACCCAGTTTGGAGTTTCCAGGAGGATTAGGGAGGCTAAGACAGGGATCTCGATCTCCAGTGAGCACATTCATTTCTGGGATGGAGTGGATACTTGAAAAGAAGCTGGGACTCCAGGACCTCTTGATCAGTAGAACTAGACCCCACTGCTCTTTGAATGGTCGGGCCCTCTGCTCCCTCTGTGCCCCTCTTCCCATGTGAATGGAGAGTCAGGAGGGTTGTAGAGGGTGTGGAGAAGCCCTCAGCCGGCACCAAGACCTGACAGCTGTTGACCTGAAGCCCCCACCTGAGTACGAGTCTTATTTTTCTGGGAGGTGAGGTAGAGGAGCTCAGTCCCCAACAACGTCAATACTGAATGCTGGAAGGGACTTCAGCAGTTCAAGGCCCAAGGGGGAGGAGGGACCAGGCTTTCTTGGGATGCATACAAGATTCCTCACTCACACCCTAGCAGGGCTCCCTCCCAGTGCAGCCATGGTATCCCCAGGCATCTTCACCCCCACTGTCATCAACACTGAGGAGAGAGGGCAGAGGGGCAGATCACCCTGTGTTCCAGCCCTCACCACGGTCATTGTCCTCACAGTGACACCCAAGCACAGACGTCACACACACACACACACTGAGGAGAAAAAGCAGACACCCAGAGGCTGACAACAACATAGAGACACACAGATATCCCTTTGCCCACATGCACAGACAGACACAGGTAAAGGTAATGTCGGACGACTAGAGGGCTGTAGAAACACGGGCATATAGATACACAGAAACACAAGCACACACGACTCATACACAGACCCACACGCACCCTCTGGCACACACATACCTCTGCACTCTCTTTTCCTACGAAGTAGAAGTTGAGGGAAAAGATCTAGAATTCAGACCTGGGGCATGTTCAGACTACTGTAGAGGCTCAGAATGAATGAGCAGGAGCACGAGGTCTCAGACCAGGTTCCCAGGACTCAGGCCAACCACCTGTGCCCATGGGGACAAGCATGATGGTTTTTTCCTTTACTAAAGGGGAGAGAACATGCAGGCACTCTACACCTACTCATCCTTGACAGGACAGAAGTCCTGACCACAAGTCCACCTCAGGTGCTGGGTTTGGGGGAGGGGCAGTGTCATCCCAGAACAGGCCCTGTGTCTAGCTGCTGTCAGGCAAGAGCAGGCTCTGTCCTCCCAAGAGATATCCTCTCCCTTCTCAGGAGCCAGAAAATAAATTAGGCCCCTTGGGGGGGGGAGGGGGACTTTACAAACAGTTCTCACTCCCCCAAGACTCCCCTTTCCCAGAGAGATTTGTTTCACCCAAGTGATGCTAACCTGCCTACTGCAGGTGCCACAAATCCCAGCCACCTCCCCACCGCCCACACGCCCTCCTCTGCAAAGGGAGGCTTCTCTCTGTGGGACTCACAGTTGGCAGAGAGGCTGTCCGTATTCAGGGAGTGAGAGCTTGCTGGTTTAGGACTTTAGATTCTATCCCTGTTTGTAGAATCTGGATCCCACTTATGGATGTGGGTCCTTTTCTACAGGACTCAGATCCTCCTCTTCAGAAACTAGCGCTCTCACACCTATCTTCCAATGATAACTGAGCCTTTCTCTGTAGAATCTGGAGCCCTCTTAATAGGATTTAAGCAGCTCTTTCTATGGGGTCTAAGCTTCTGGGTTTACATACACTTTCTCAAGGACCTAGGCCTCTGCCTATAGGATCTGGTGCTTTGCTTATCTGGGCCTTTATCCAAATCAGCTGGCTGATTTGGTCTTTTGTGTAAATGAGAAAAGGGACCCAGTCCTCAGAGTGCATCTCTTGGCAAGTGGTGCCCATGTGCAAAAGCAAAGGTGCTACTTCCTTCAGCAGAAGGTGGCCTGATGAGTCTCCCCATCTTAGCGAAGGAGCTTGGGCTGATGTAAGCTGTGACTCACCCCTGAAGGTGGCTCCTCTGTGCTATGTCCAAATCATATAACTATATGTGTCAGTGCTGACGAGAGGACATGT
Source organism: Anoura caudifer (assembly GCA_004027475.1). NCBI lineage: Eukaryota > Metazoa > Chordata > Mammalia > Chiroptera > Phyllostomidae > Anoura > Anoura caudifer. The sequence goes on from PVKU01004116.1 coordinate 94,036, forward strand.
ACTTCCAGCTGTGATGCCTAGGCCTGCCTGTAGGCCTCTACTCACAGGGCTTGGGCTTCTCCAGAGACTGGTTCTCTGTGTATAAGCTCTGGGCCACTGTCTACATGCCTGGGACCTGACCCGATGCAGGCCTCTTTCTGTGGCATCTGAGTCATGGAAGTATCCAGGCTCCCGTCAATTGCCGCTCAGGCTTCTGTTTATAACTATGACTCAAGTCTTCCCTGACTGTGACCCATCGAAATGAGATGTATATTTTGCACTTGCAATACAGTAAAAACACACACACACACACAAACACATGCACTCACGTGTAACTGAAACGACAATTTTAATAAAACAATATTCACCTTCACTACAGAAGATATACTCTGGTATTTCCTCCTGTTCCATTCTTTAAAATTTTTTAGAAAATAAAAATCCGGTTGAAATCCATAAAATTGATTTCTTGATTTGACTACCCCTAATGGTAACAAGCCATAGTTGGAAACACTGGTGCCTAAGGCCTGGGCCTTGATCAACACCTCTCTGCAGGGTGAGGGCCTCTGTTGAGCCTGGGGTTCTCTCCAGGGGTTGGTCCTCTCTCTCTAGGGTCTTAAGCCTCATTCCCCTCTCCTTCAGGCTTTGCCTTCATTTCCCTCTGACCCTCAGGCTTGCCAGTACACTGTTGCCTGCCATGTTCTCTCCAGGGGCATTGAGCTCAGACTCCTGGGAGCTCTCCGAGCATGATGCCTCACTCCTCTCCTCCTGGGGCCAAGGAAGCAGGGAGCTGAACAGCTCAGGGGCAGGAGTACTCAGGCTGTGTGGCCCAAGGTGGCTTCCAGTGCATCAGTGGCAACCAGAGAGCTGAGCCGTGTTCAATAAATCATGGGGGCTAGGGCCTGGAGGAGGGGGAGGCCAGGAGGCAAGGTGGGGGAGGGGCCACAAATAAACAATTCATTAAAAAAGCAAACAAGGAGCCTGTGAGAGGGAGGATCAGACGTGTGTGTGAGTGGGAGAAGCAGCTGCCAGCCCCAGTTATAAAATATTCACAGGTCCTGCACCTTGCACAGGGCCCGCACGTGCCCTAGAGCAGGCAGGTGGTTGGTGTGGTCCAAACATGGACACCTGGGTGCTCACAAGGAGGGCAACGCATGAGTCCTCAGATTTCCGAGTGTGCGTGCCAACATGGCTACGTAGAGCTCTAATGTCCATAAGTTGACATGGAACTACACGCATGACGACAGCAGGGAGCACAGTGCTCTGATGTGTGGTCCGGACCAGGAAATGGGGCTTGGTAGGTGGGGTTGGAGTGTAACAACCTCTGACACTACTCATGCTGTGATTCCTCTAATGAGCCTGAGAAGCCTGAATCTGGGAGGCATCTCCGGGATGTTTCACCAGAGGCAGGTGTGTGTGACTCCTGAGTGCACTTCAAGAAGAGGTGAAAGGGAGGCAGTCTGGCTGAGCAGTTAACAGGATGAGCTTGGGTTTGAATTCCAGTTCTACCACTCACCAACTGTGCTAGTCACATTACCGCTCTGAGACTGTGAAGTGGCGCTGATCTGCCCTGCCTGGAGGAGCTGGCTGTCGTGGGGATTAAGAGCCCTGTCTGGGAAGCACTTAGTGCAGTGTTAGGGCCTGTGGAGCGTTTCATGGAGGGAGGCCCCTTGTCTTTATTATGAAGGAGGGGTTACGTCCCGATGACTACCCACCCGGACTAGCCTCTTTTCCCACAGTTCTCCCCCATCTCCAAGCTGCTCTAAGAGCTATCATAGTGGGAGGGGTGTCATAGGGCTTGGGGAGTGGGGATGGGTGGGAAAAGATTAGAATCAGGGACAGGAAACGTTACAGCAAAAAAAACAAGGTCCCCATCCTTGGCAGTGTGGAAGGAGGGCTCCTTAACCTCAGAGCCTCTCCTTAACCCCTAAAATTCTGCCTTAATCCAGACTCTCTGCTCTTTCCTGCCACCAAAATTTAGCTTTCTAATGAGTGGCTGCAAGGAGATAGAGGGAGTTAAGGTAGAGGCCTCTGAGTGCAGAGACCTCTATACTCAGACTATACTCGTCCTCCTGCCTGCCCCCATGTCTGTTCTCACTGCTAGAGCTAGAGCTCTAGCCCCCACCCTCTGCCTATAGCAGCCAAGGGCTTCCCTGGCAAAGATGGCTCTGTCTGGGCAAAACCCAGAAAAATGGCACCGCAGAGTGGGTGGGGAGAATCCAGGCTGAAGAGAGCCAGAGAGGGCCAGGGTGGAGGGCCTGGGGCCTTCCAGTAGGCCCCAGCATTCCCTGGCCCTCTCATGTCCCCTGGAAAGGATCGGCTCCCTGCGGGAGAGAACAGCAGACAGGTCTGAGCTGGCCTGCTGCTCTGCAGACAGAAGAACAGGTTGGGGGAGGGGGACTGAGCTCTTGGTGGGGAGTAGTGGCTATAACCCCTGTGGCCCCTGGGGGAACTAGGGGCAGAGGGACTGCAGCCCAGGCACACCCTGCCACAGCCTGGGGCCCAGCCCTTAACCTCCTCTGGCCATTCGGCTGCCACTTGGAGCAAGGGGCCTGGGCCCCCAGCTGTGAACATTGTGCCTTCCCACCCCTTCCCAAAGAACCAGCCTAGGTTCGCCACGCCCCCTCCCCTGGGCTGGGCAGGTTCGGGCTAATCTGCACAAGAGCTTCACAGCAAACATTGATCTGTAATAAAACCAGCATGTGCGTTCAAGAGAAAGTATTCCAGGCACAGAGAGGACCAGAGAACATATAGACACACTCACATACATGTTCACAGATGCAAAGTGCACAGCTCTGGGAAGGCAGACACAGGCATGAGCTGTCCTGATGACACGGCTAAGCACAGACTCACACTGAATCAGACCACATCCCCTCCCAAAACCCAAGCCTTCCCTGACAGCCCCTTACCCTGTGTTCCCGTAGCACTTTGTACATAGCTTTATAATAGATTTGCACTTGACATTATAATTATTTCTTGGCCAGTTTGTCTTCTCAAGCAATCTGAAGATTTCTTTTTTTTTTTTTTAAGATTTTATTTATTTATTTAGACAGGGTAAGTGGAGGGGTGGGGGAAGAGAGGGAGAGACACATTGACGTGTGAGAGACACATCCATCAGTTGCCTCTCAAAACCCAAGCATGTGCCCTGACTAGGAATCGAACCTCCAACCTTTCAGTTTGCAGGCCACCACTCAATCCACTGAGCCATACCAGTCTGTACTGAAGATTTCTTAAGGGAAGGGATCTTGTCTTATGCAAGTGTCATTTCCAGCATCTAGCATGGTATTCAGCTTGGTATTCAGTTAATAGGAGTAGGTGGGGTGCTCAATAAATAATTGATGAATTGACAAACAAAATAATAAATACATTCAGACAGTGGGACCCCCTCCGCAGAACCCCTTGGAAGCACACAGAGGACACCAAGCGCATGCTACTCATGTCTCTGGCCCCACCTTCTTATCTCTTGGTCCTCTGATTTTCCTGGCTCTCAGCTTCCTCAAAGGCCCTTCTTTCTTTCCACTCAGTGTGAGACCATGAGTTTGTGTTCCACCTGAGGACTGGCAGGCAAGGTAAGGGTTAATGACACCTCATTAAGGTTTAATTGGAGGAAGGAAGCTGCCCTGGCACCAGACCGGTGGGTAGGCCTGCCCCTGGCTGGAGGCAGGCATCTCCTGTTCCAGCACCCTGCCAGGTGTGTGCATGATTTGGCCCTGGAGATCCTCAACCCAGCCGGGGGCACCTCCCCCCACCATTGGCTTTGCCAATTTAGTCTCTAGGCAGTACAGACCAGTCCTCCCCATCTGTCACCAAACATTCAGAGGGGGAGGCCGACTTCTTGTCCTTTCTCCTTTAGCTAGGCTGTGCCCCCTCCCACTTCTGGAGACGCTGGAGGCTGGGAAGAGGGGTGGGATAAGGAACTGGATGACTGAGATTACTCTAAGGTATAGATTCGGGATATAGATAGCAACAGGGCTATAGAGCGACAGAGCTGGGGATGTGGAGATGTCTGCCCAATTTGACCTTAAATGAAGAGAATGCAAATGAGATGCAGACGGTATGCAGATGAACATGAGGATCTCAGAATTAACATTCTTGGTGGCAGCGGCTCTGCACCCAGGACCCCAACACTGTTGCCAGTACTGCCCTCCTAACCTTCCTGGGTTGAGTGGCACTAATCATGACTTGCTCAAAGTGAGAAAGATACCAGCTTAGGCCCTGGCCGGGTAGTTCAGTTGGTTAGAGAGTCCTCCCCATAAAACAAGGTTGTGGGTTAGATTTCTGGTCAGGGCACATACAAGAAGCAACCAATGAATGCACAACAAGTGGAACAATAAATAGACATTTCTCTCTCCCTTTCTCTGTCTCTCTAAAATCAATTAAAAAAAAAAGATAAAGAAAGAAAGCTAAGAACTTGATCAGGCTAAGGCAGCACTTGGGAAGCTGAGAGCCACCCCAGCCTCCCTGCCCCCAACCCAGGCACTACCCAAGTGGCTACTGAAGCTCAAACTCTCTAGGTTATGCCTGGACTCACCGTCGGTTGCTATGGGGACCCCTCCCACGTCCAGACCTGAACCAATAGGCATTACCTCTGATGACCTCATGCCCCAGGCCCCCGAATTCTATTGGCTATTTGGAAGTCAGAGTGCCCTTCTCCAGCTGCATCACAGCTGGGGATCCTCCTCCCCTCCCAAACGACCGCAGCCCCAGGTGGCCCACAGAAAGAAGGGCGTGCTGGGAGCTCACAATTTGCTGAATGAATGAACAAGGAAAAGAAGGAAGGCATTTATAAAGGAGAAGAAAAAAGGGACGGGTCCCAATAAGACCAAAACTTCAGGGTTTAGCCTCCAGGGAAGGAGGGAGATTTGCAATCCCGGAAAGTGTGGAGCAGCATCCGGTAGCAGAGACTCGCGGGCTCTCAGGCTCTCGGAACAGACAGATAGAATGAGGCAAAGACGAGGGGAGTTTTTGCATCTGTTTGGGAAACGAGGGCATGCCCAGCAAATTGAGGGCCCCACCCTCAGCCGCCTAGCGCCGCTGAGTTTAGGGGAGATCGGTGACGCCTCAAAACTTGCAGACCTGCCCAAGCCTCCTGGAACGGCGCCCCGGAACACGCCCGGAGGGTTTCTCAAGGATAGGTAGAGCCCTGTACCGGAAGACCTCCCAGCGCCTTCAGCCCGTCTCTGCCCCAGGAGCAGACTTGGCTCTCACTTTCCATGGGGACATGCCCCGAGACTGAATCAGGGCACAAGCTGAGGGAAGGCTGACTTGGCTTGAGGCCTGTGGCCTACTGGCCTGAGTTTGCGACCGCCCACCGCCCTCGTCCCCGCCCTCTACAAGTGTTCGGCTGCCTAGGCGTTCGCCCCAGCACCCGCGGGGAGCTGAGCGGGCCGCGAGGGTGTGTGTCTGTGTCAAATGTGAGACCAAGAGGGAGGGCGTTTGTAGGAGTGCGGGCAAAGCCCACTGGGCCCGGGTCTCTTTCGCAGGTGCGTTCTTATCTCGGCAGATCGGCGCGCCTGCCCGACTCCGGAGAGAGCTGGCCTGGCTTGGTCAGCCAAGAGGGTGTGTCTGGGACAGCTGCCCGCAGTGAGACCTCCCATAGTTCTCAATGAGGGGCAGGGGCTACTAACCGGTTGCCTCCAGCCTGCCCCGCCTATGGAGACGGGTGGAGGTAACAGTACAGTCGGATTCCATGGCGTCTTAATAGACACACGTCCTGGATGGCAGTAGAGATGGAACTCGAACCCAGGACCAGAAGACCAAGCCCATATCTCGTTCTTCAGCCTAGATTCCACGCCCTCCGCACTCCAGTCCCTACCCTCCACCCGCTAAAGACCGTTCGGGGTGAGGGCCCTGACACATGCATACCTATGGATATGACATTTTCGGAAAGTAGCCTCATATGGGGAGGGGTTGACTTGTGTCTGCTCCGCCTGTGCCGCTGTCCTCCATCCCAGGCCTCAGCCACAGCAATGCAATTTACCGAGAGGGACCTGGCTTTGACCTAGGCGCACAAGGGGGTGGGGGAGGGCTTAGAAATCCCTAGCATTTCAGTCTGTCAGCCTCCAGCCGCCGCCCCCCGCCCCGCCCCCGCCCCACCGCGTGTTCACACGCCGCCTCTCGCTGCCGCAGCCGCGGAGCTAATCAGCACAACATCCACCTATCGATCGCGGGCTCTGTGCCAGGCAGGCCGACGCTGTGCCCGTGGAGGCTGCGGGCCCCCGGGGCGGTAGAGCACAGCTTCGGGGGAAGGGGAGCCCTTTCCTCCAGCTCCATCCAGGACATCATTCAGAAGGCAGGCCCATTTGGGCTTGGGGGGACCATAGCCACTTCTGCCACAGGTGGGAGAGACAGTGCGCGGCTGAGAGCGAAGGGGGCCCTCCCTCCTTCCCCCACTCCCACCCTCTTGTAAAAGCAAAGAACAAAGAGGCCGCTGGGGATGGAGGCTTTGATCTGACCCCACCTTCCCGGTTCTAGGCCAGGCACCGCCCAGACTGCCCTTGGGAGGGGGAGAGACGCCCAGCTCTCAGGGACCCAGACACCCTGAAACCCAGGTGCTGCCTTTCTAGTAGCCTTGCCTGTGCTACCACAGTTTGGGCAGTGCCCCAGATGGGTGGGCTGTCAGGAGCATCCGCCCCCTCCTCAGCACAGGAAGCCAGCTAGGAGGTGGGAGAAGGTGCCAAGCTCCACAGCTGCTGCTGGCACCCACCCCACACTGCCCAGAGGGGTGCCCACTGAGGCCTGGCATGGATGGCCTGGGCACAGCTAGCATGGAGGTCAGGCCAAGTCAAGCTGAGAGCAGAGGCCGCTGGGAGTCCTGGTGTCAGGGAAGGAGCAGAGGTCGAGGAGAGCAACAAAAAGATGGGTGGTTTATTGAAGGTTTGGTCCAGACACTTATAAAAATACAAACTGATATGAAACTCAGCATCATGGCAAGTCTCTGTCTTCACAGAAGACAAGTGAGTGACCCCCTGGGAGGGAAAGGTGCTGCTCCAGGGAAGGGGCCCACAGGGCACTGGGCACAGATGGCAGGCCTGGGCTGCTTCCTTGACCTGGTCCTGCAATACACCTGTTCCAGGTTTTTGGCGTTGGCCCCCAGCAGGCTCAAGATTTCAATCCCAACAAATTCCAGTCTTCCTGGGAGATGCAATAAGGCCATCAAAGCAGCTGTTGGAGATTCTGTGTTTATCTTGCCTTGGCTTTAGATGCCCATGGCTGTCTGCAGCTCCCTTGTAGTTCCTCTTCAGCCTGGGATGAGGGGGCCAGCGCCTGCAAGGGTCACCTCAGACCCGTGACTTCCCCCATCACTCCTCCATCTTGTCTGTCTGGCTTGGCACTCCCAGCTCAGGTGGCAGGGGATCCTCCTCCAGGGTGTCTTGGGAGGTCTCTGGTTCCTGGGGTAGCAGGAAGGGTCCACTTGGCTCAGAGAACTCGCAGGAGACGAAGAATTGGAAGCAGCAGCAGCAGCAAGAGACAGAGGGGGCTGGGAGTGCCCCCACCTTGCCACCCTGAAGTGCCACTCTCTCCAGGGCTCCCAACAGGATGGGCTGACTCAGACTCTGTGAGGAGGAGGGGTAGCACCAATGTGTCCTCCATCCCAGCAGCCTCCTTTCGCTCTGCCCATTAGCTGTTCTAACCTATTCTCCAGGGTCTCTCAAATTAGCCACTCCCTTCCTGTAATCTACCACCTCGTCCTCTGTAAGCCCCAACTTCTAAGTTTCCCCCAAATTGCCAATACACACCACCAGTTCAGCAAAAGCCATCAAGAGCCTTGACCCTGGAGATGCTGTTCTGTTGGCCAAGCACAACAGGGTTCAGTGTGAAGCTCCCACAGGCTCAACGGGGAGAAAAGAGGCCATAGCTTATAACCCTGCCTGGACCCCTCTGAGTCTGATGCTCCCAGATTCTCCCATGCCTTCCCTCAATCCCAAGAAGGACCCCTCGCCAGAAGGGTTGCTTCCTGTTCTCCAACCGACTTACTGCTCTCCTTGCAGCAGACAGACACCTGGAGCCTCAAGCACTGGCCAGGACTCCCGGGAGTTGGCACCGCTGCGTGGTGGGAGGAAAATGTTAGCACAGGCTAGTTTGCAGATTCTGTTTCAGACCCTCCCAGCTTCCCTTCTCTCCAGTTCCTTGGAAAGCTTTTCCTTCTTTCTGGGCCCCATCCACGTGCCAGGGCCCATCCATGGCCCCTCCTCTTGCCCCTCACCACCTTTCCCAGGTCCTCTTCCTCCTCTGTATAGGCTCACTCTAGATGCCCCCTTCTTGAGTCCTGGACTCAGGGCCCCTACAAGCCCTCTTGCTGACCACAGCCCCTCCCCCCTCCCAGGTCTGGCCTTCATTCCCAGTCCCATCCTTCCCCCTCACCTCAGGCTCTCTACCTGGACTGGTGGCAAAGCCAGGCACCCCATTCCTGTCCTCACCTCCCCCAAGAGGCGACCAGTGTGCCCTTCCTCACTCACAGATGTAGTAGTAGGTCTCTCCAGGCAAAAACTCGAAGCCAAGGGAGAAGGGTGTGAAACGCTGAATCTTCTCTGAGAATTTAACAGGGCCAAAGGGAGCAAAGGGGAGGGAGCACTCCCAGCGCTTGAAGGCACCCGCCCCCTGTGCCTGGCAGGCCTCATAGCCCGACCAGTCCACCATGTATAAAGCAAATGTCTCAGGGCCCTCGGGGGGCCCTGGACCCTCATAGTGTGGGCAGAAGATGTCCAGGTAGTCGTTGAGGCCCAGCTCCACCACGGCGTCTCCTCGAAGCAGCCTGCAGGCACAAGGTAGGTGTGGGCTGAGGGGATTGTGGCAGGGCACACATGGGGCACACAGGCCAGAGATGCTCCTTCCCAAGGGTCTCTGTCCACCTCTCCCCTGCCCTCTGGAGAGGGAACATCTCAGCAAGGCCTGAGGTCTTCAGACTGACAACTCTTGAGAGACAGAGTGCAAAATTTAAACGGATGAGGCAACAGATTTACAGGTTCGGAGAGGTTAAGGCATCGCCCACAACCACATGCCTCAAATGTGAGAAGGCCTCTCTCCACGCTCTGCCTTTGCGTTGGAGCTGCCACCTAGCTCTCTGGCCCTAGTGCCCAAGCAGGGCCTGGCACAGCATCTGTGCCAGGTAAATGTTAGGTGAATGGCTGCTGTGAAGAAGCTGGGGCAGAGGCTAGGGACAGAGATCTAGGCCCACAGCTCAGTCACAGAGGCAGAGATGGAGACGGGGAACAGTAACCTCCTTAAAAGATGCACAGAGAGGGGGACTACCCTTCAGACCTCAATCCAATGCTGAAAAGAATGTCAGCGAGGGAGTGGATGCGGGTGCTCCCCCTTTTTTGCAGGAACAAAGTCCCAGAAGTGGAGGGGAGCCCCCTCTACATACCACCCAATCTTCAGCCTCCTCAGGACACCCCTATGTCTTGGGACCTGCCTCAGGAAGCCAGTACAGGTGGGAAGGACTGGGGCAGACTGCCCCCCACAGCATCAAATATAGCAGGGACCACACTCACCCCCCCCCCAAACACACAACCCAGCTTGACTTAGGAAAGGCCTCCAACTGTCCCTCAATGGGTGGTCCAAGGGGCTCCAGTATCAGGAGTTCTGGTTAGAAATGCACATTCCTGGGCTCATCTCAGACCCACTAGAACACAAGAAGCCTTTGTATACTTTCTTCCACCACATCCTTAGTGCCTGGAAAAGTGTCCTGCACAAGGACAGGGCTCAATAAATATGTGTGAATTGAATGAATAAACCGGAAGCCTTGGAGTTGGGGGCTAGAAACCTGAATTTTTAACAAATTCTCCAAGTGATTCAGAGGCACTGGTCTGGAACAGAGAGAGGAATTCTGAGTTAGAACACAACAATGGCTCTTACCATACGGTACTGGTATTGTAATGACCTGCCCAGCCGCCTGGTCTGCCCTCCCCAGGGGGTCTTTGAGCTCCAAGAGGGCAGAGTCTAGGTTTTTGAATCTCTAGTCTCCAGCACCCTAGCACAGGTCCTGGTGGGTGCGCAGTATGCTCTTAGTGAGTGAATAAATGCAGAGTCAGGTTGTCTCAAGTAGAAAATCAGAAAGGAAAACAGATGGAGACAGTAGAGAGAGGCAGGGGGAACTGGGGAGGGGGGTGGAAGCAGTTAGGGAGGTCAAAGACTTGGCCAAAGATGACTGAGTTAGAAGGGCAGGGCCCAGACTAGAGACAAATAGGAGATAATGACCGAGATGCCAAATGAGAGATTAGGAGACAGTGCCAGAGGGAGGCCGGCAAGCAGGAGAGTAACCCATGCTCCTTCGCAGGAGGAAAGCCCCCTTGCTCGCTCTCAAGTCCGCCCGCCTCCCTCAAGCTGGAGGGGGGCTGAGGGTCACCAGGAGAGAAGAGAGGGGGGCGGGGCTCAGAGTGCGCAGGCCAAGGCCCCTCAGCTCCCGGCTCTAAGACGCTACCTACCATTCTTGGGGCTAAGGTCCTCTGAGCGTCCCCCAACATGTGTGGGTTGGGGGGAGACCGGGGGGCACGCCTCGCCCCTCCCCCCTCCCCGCCGACTCAAACAAAGGAGCCCTGGAGTGCAGCCGGCCGGGTGCCGGCAGCACCCAGCACAGAGCGAGAGTCACAGAGAGAGAGAGTTGGAGGGACGCGCGCCAAGCCCGGGAGTGCACAGGCCCCGCTGGCTGCTGGCCGGGTTCGGCCCGGCTACCTGGGGTTACTGGAGTTCCAGTAGAAGTCGTGACGGAGGCCAGAGCCCCCTTGCAGAGGGGAGCCGAGGAGCGTGATCCAGAGGACAGTCCGCAGCAGGGGCAGCAGCCGCATCGCCCCCGCGGTTCAGTCTAGTCTGGTTCGGCCCGGCCCACTTCGCCGTGGCCGCGAGAAAGGTACAAAGTAGAGAAGAGGGGGTGCGGGGGAAGGGGGTGGGGTGTGGAAACTCATCGACCACGCCCCTGGATAACTTTTCACCAATAGGAGCGCGTCTCCGCCTTTCCACTCCAGCGCCAACTCATGTTAACCCCCTGTGAGCGGTTACCAGCGCCAGGTTAACCAGGCTCCTACAGAGACTGGACAGGGTTTCGAGGGGCCGGGAGGGACGTTTTTCACTATCCATGACGGTTTTTAAAGAGGTTGTATCTTTAGGGTCTGCATTAGTACACTGTAGACGGCGTTATTAGAAGTATGGAAAATTTAAATAGGAGCACAGGCCTTTTGCCCAGAAAGAGTACAGTGAGGCCTGGGCAAGGACCCACGAAGCCTGTCCAGCCACCTTAGCGCATCACCCTGTTTTGGAATTTTTTTTTTTTTTTGCACCTCTAGAGACAGCGCTGGGGGAAGGGACAGACCGCCTCCTGGGGCACCCCTCCACTTCCCCTTCCCCCACTGAGCCTGCAGTGGTGAGCTCGAAGCCCACCTTGGGGTTTGGCTCCTGTCCCTTTCCACCCCACACCTCCATTCTGGGCTGGGGGCCCGCGCAGCGCCAGCCCTGAAGACGAAGTAATGAGGTGGTTGCGGCTTGTACAAAGCACCTTTGTTCCTGAGCCCTCAGGTGGGGGCGGGGGAGGAGGCAGGTGCCTGGCCTTGGGATCGTGGGAGCTGCCGCCGGGCTCCGCCCCGGCTCTGGGGCTCTGAGAATACCAGCCAGATCCACTTTTCCCAGCCACCAGTCAGAGGGTGGGGACCGCGGGTAAAACAACTTGGCCGGTTTGTCGAATGGTCACCCCTAAGCGTTGGGGCGAGGGCTGGGTGACGGGGTGGCAAAAGGCATACAAATTCCTTTGGTACTGGATTGCACAGAGAGCAATTCCAGGTTGGGCAGAAACAAGCCACCAGCATCCGAGCATCCGATGATCCCGGGGACAGAAGCTGCTCCTGCCTGGGACTCTCGTTCTCCCTATTCTGTGTTCGTCTGAGCGGGCAGCGTCCCCTGCCGGCCAGATGAGCTGCAGCAAAGGCAACCCAACCTTCCCGGAGCCGACAAACCAAGGCACGCTCCAGAAATCTTTCGTTTATTATAACTGAGCAGAGAGACAGGCTGTGCACACACACCTCCCTCAGTTAGGTCCAGCGCCCAGCGCTCCCTATTCCCCAGTTGCAACTGCATGGGCTGGTCCCCAGGGTGATGCTGGAAAGCCCGTGGAGGTGCCTTCAGACGCCTGCTCCTTCATGTCCAGGCGCTGGCTCCTTCCATCGTTGTTGGGGGTGTGGGTGTACTCCAGGAAACCTGTCCACGCCTCTTTAAGTCCTAGAGGCAGGCAGAACTTCAGGAGAGTTCAGAGGTAGAGGGAGGTCACCCCTGGTGGCGGTGGCGCAGGCCTGGGATGCCAGAAGCAGAGAATAAAAGGTGAGAAGTCCCCTTTTCCCAGACCACTCCTCCCGCCCACCCATTCTCAGCACCTTTCCTTGCCCACCTGGAGGGCACCACTAGGGGTAGGTTTCCAGCTCCTGGATCAGGCAGGTCACTTGAAGGGCACCGGCCCTGGGGGTCAGCAGGCAGTGGCTTCGTCGGGGGTGGGGGCTTGGCAGGCCCCTGAGACTGAGAGAGAAGGTAGGAGGCCAGCTTGGGAGAGGGTGCCATGTTGGCCACCCCCAGATGCACTGGTGTTGGGGAACACCATCTTGTGTGGGGGCAGCCCCAGAGGTTACCTTTTTTTCCAAACAAACCTGTCACCATTAGAGATGCCACCAGGGTATGTGCCCTCAAGTACAGAGGGGGCATCTCGTCATGGCCACCACCATAACAGCCCTGGGTGGTGGAAGAGGCTGTGACCTTCTCTCCCCCCACTGTTACCTTGGGGTGCCTCACCACCGGGTCAGCGGGCAGAGGGCGTGTGGGGGGATTGGGTCGGTCAGCCAGCTCAGCCTGAACAGAGAGAAGGGCAGTGGCTGTGAGAGCACAGGGAGAGGCAGTGGGCATGCAGAGGTTCTCCCAAGGGGTTCAGGTCAACATGCGAATCAGCCAGAGGACAGGAGAATGGGGACATGTGCACAGGGCTTGGGTGCATGCCAGCAGATGCCTGTGGGGGGGAGTGGGGGAAGGAATGGGTCACTGTGGTGTCCCTGGCCCGCTGCAGTCTCGCCACTGACCACCAGATGGTGGTAGAAACCAAGGCAGGAGGCTCACCCTTTGCTGCTTCTGGGGCTCATAGTGTCTGAAGGCTGAGGGGCACCCTGGTCCCCTAATGAAGAGCATCACTGGCAGGGAACAGGGATGAGAACTGCAGTTGGGTACCAAGCCTCCCACCTGCCCTGGGCCAGGCCCAGATTTACCTGGAGTCTCCTGGACACAGGGTCAGGAGGCAGTGGCCTGCAAGGGGGAGCCAGGAAGCCAAGTGCACTAGCCTGCTGAGAGAGCAGGAGAAGCAAACAGGCACAGAGTGGGGTAGGGAGTAGAGAGACAGATGTGGGCGGAGAGGGGTTAGTGCCCAGGGAGGGGCAGCCAGGACCCCAGGGGCAGTGGGGTTGTGCATGCCGTTATTCAGTGGCATGCACAGGGGGTGAGAAGTGGTAGGGTGGGCATGGAGACCACTTCCACACACATACCCCTATCATCACACCCAGAGGGCTCAGGGCAGGAGCACTCACCAGCCCTCTACACATGGCGAAGTACGCCTCATTGGGTCCCGCACACTGAAGGCCATTCTGGGCCCCACCCTCCCTAGTGATCCTTCCAGGGACCATCGCTGGGAGCAGGGTAGACCACCTCTCAGAGCCACCAGCTTGGCCAGCTCAAAGAGCCCAGCAGACCCTCCTCTAGGTGGCTGCCTCTCCCCACTCCAGGCTGGACTTTTGACTCTCGGGTAATGTGAGTCTTTCTCTCAGTCTAGAGTCTTCAATATGCCCACCCCAGGGCCCAAGCTGGATGTCTGGCCAAGGTGGGGCCCTCTCTTCTCTGGCATCCAGGACTCACCTTGGCACCTGGCATCAGCAGGGCCCTCTGTGGGGGTTCTGGGCGTTCTTGGGGACCAGACTGGGCTGCCCTGAGCATGGAGAAAGACAAGGAGGGAGAGGACCCAGCCTTAGACCATGTTCCTCACCTACATGCCACACTCGAGTGGGGCTAACCCTTTGCAGCTCCTTGCAGAGGAGCGTGTGTGGAGTTTAGGTCCAATTGGGTGTGGAGGGGAAGCTGATCAGCCCAAGGGCCCCAGCTCCCCAGCACGTGGGCTTCTGAGGGGAAGTGACCCTAGCATCTCAGCTTACCCATTCAGGGCTACAGGCCTATGTGTGAGGTGAAGAGTTCCAAGGCACATAGAGGGAAAGGTGTGTGTGGTGTGGCCCAAGAGGCTTGGGGTCAGAACCAGGTGGCAGGGGCTGCAGAGGGGATGGGGGCAGGGCTCAAGAGAGGTATGGAGGGAGCTGGTAGCAAGGAGGCTGGTACCTGTATTGGCAGCTGGGTCCCTTGAGCTGGCAGAGTCGCTGGCGTAGACGGGCACGGTGCCAGTAGCTGGCACCAAGCAGCACCAGGATCAGCAACAACAGGAGGCTGAGGGGCAGCCCTGTGGTCAGGGAGCTGGAGGCTGCCGAGTGAAGGCAGGTTTGAAGGTGGGCAGGGCTGAGAACTCCACACCCAGGAAGGCATGGTGGTGGGGGGGCAGGGAGTAAGATCAAGTGCATAGAGAAAGTGAGGGGGGCCAGGGGCCACACAGAGTCAGGGAACCATCAGTGGAGGGGTTGGAAAAAGAGGGGGCAAAAAGATAAGCCACTTTGCCCTCCCAGCTGCCCCTGCCCCCAGGCCACACTACCTCTGACCCGGGCGCTGCAGTCAGGGGGTGCCCAGCCCTCCTCGCAGTGGCAGTGCCTATTGCTGTCACAGACCTAGGAGGTACAGGTTGAGCAATGAGGGGCTTTGTACTCTGAGGCTGTGTTTCCCTGTCCCCTGCTTTTCAAGATCTCAGATATATAGGAGTGGCAGGTGTGCAGGACAGTGGGCACAGAGAGCCAGCGCTCTGGGAGCCCTCACCCATGCCGGAGGAAATCAGACCGAACCACCACTGCGAGTGCCTGCTGTGTGCTGGGCACTGGGCCAGAAGCTTTCATACTCATCTCATGTACCTCAGGAGGTGGGTACTATTGTTATGGCCATTGGACAGATGAGGGCGCTGAGCTCAGAGAGCTTAATAACCTGCCCCAGGTCACACAGCTAGGCAGTGGTGGAGCGAGGATTAGAACTAGGGATGTCTGTTTCCAAAGGCCATTACCCTTTTCCTCCCTGGAGGCTCCCTGCTCCCCTTCCACCTCTCCACACAACCTCACCCCATGCCCATGGCATTTGCTTCGACATTCCTGTGCTCCCAGGAGATCCACAGGCTGGCATCGACGGTCAATGCATACCTGCCCAACAAGAAGATGAAGATCACGTACTTGCAGAGCTTATTAGCACTGGAGGCCAACATAGCTGAAGCCACAGCCTGCTTTTAGAGATGGGAAAACCAAGGCACATAGGACAGCAGGACTTCACTTGATCACAAGAATCTGAATTCCCCTCACAGTCTGTGCCTTTTACACTGGTGGACTGTGAGTCCAGGGTACTGCTCACCATGTCCAGATATCCCTCCCAACCCGGTCTCGCTCACCCGGGTTGCTCACCAGGCCAGGGCCACACGCTGTGCCAGGTAGAGTCAGGAGGGGCTGGGCCACGTCATTGCCCAGGTCCAGGTGTACCCAGCTGCAATTCAGCTGGGTCCCGTTGGCTTCTAGTGTCTCCCAATGCAAATCCCAGGCTGAGCCCAGCAGAGGCTGGGCCATGCCCCCCTTACACTGGAGCTGCCCGCAAATGGCATCTCTAAGGTGAAGGAGGAGGCACAGGGTCAGTGGGATTGGGGCCAAGGTTCCCACAAACCCAGGGGAGGAGCCACTTCCTAACTCACCTAGGGTCGCAGGACACGTAGCTGCCAGTAGGGCTGCGCCCGCAGTTCCCAAAGGCATCCCCCCGAATATTGGCAGTTAGGAGACAGAGAGGTGCGGCGGGCTGGGCCCCAGGTCCCCAAAGAGCCTGGCACTGTTGGGCATAGGAGGCGCAGCGCCCTTGCATGCACACAGCTTGTCCATCAGCACACGGCTCGCCATCCCCCAGACTGATGTCAGGAGGGCACTCGGAGCTGTCTCCTGAACAGAACTCGGGCAAGTCACAGTCACCTCTTGCTTGACGGCACTGCCAGCCGGCTGGGCGCAGCTGTGGAGAGTGAGCAAACTTCAGTGTGGGTGCTGAGCAAATGTAGCCAGGCCCTGAGAGTCAGAATGACCCTTTCCACCCTGGCCCCTGGCAGGTGAGCTCTAGGAGTCCAGTCCAGTCTGTGCCCACCTGGCAATTTTGACAACAGGGTCCATCTGATGTACATTGTGCTCCTGGCCTCAGCTGGCAGGTGACGGAATCACAGCAGGGATCAGTGCAGTCCTGTGGGCCAGGGCACAGAGGGGCCGAGCATCAGAGCACGTGGCCTGAGAGCCTACTGCCCAGGGCCTGAACCCAAAAGGACAGCCAGAGCAAGTGAAAGCTAGAGCCCCAAAATCCACGTGCTGTCCCCGAAGACAGGGAGGTAGGAAAGGGATGAAAGGGCCCTTCAGAAATGGAGAGGGGCTCAGGAGTCTTGGAGAGGGCACAGAAGTAAGTGGGGCAAGGCTTTGGGAGAGGGGCTCACATCTGGGAAGCCACAGTTGTACTGCTTGCTCAGCCCCGAAATCTTATTTCCACAGACAGTAGCCATGGAGGGCAGGCGGGGCAGCTGTTCAAAGAGGCAGCTGCCCATCCCATCCAAGAGGGCCTTCTCCAGGGCCTGTCGGCTGCAGTTGCTGAAGTTCAGGCCTGGCAGGAAGCTGAGGAGGGCAGCATGGAAGGTTAGGGCTGCAGACCACTCCCTGCCCCCTGCCTACCCACCCTCTACATCCTGCAGTCACTCACTCTGTGGAGGCCTCCATGATGCAGCTCTTGGATGGAGCTGGGCCTGGACAGGGGCAGCTGTTCCCAGGTGAGTCGTGGTCCAAGCCCAAGCTGTGGCCCAACTCGTGGGCTATTGAGGAGGCAACTCCCAGGATGCTTATGGAGTGGTCCTGTGGGAAAGGGTATCCCGGGTCCAACATCAGCCTAACTGCTCCTGTTCTCTCTTCATCTGACCTCTCGGGCATTCAGTAGGCACCACCTCCCTCCTTAGTAGGAGGAGAGCCCAGGCTTGGGTGGCAGAAAACCTGGGTGCTAGCTCAGCTGTTTCCCCTCCCTCACTGTGTGGCCGAGGGAGATCACCTCTGTTCTTCGGAGATGCTGCCCCCCAAACGGGAAGACCTCCTAGGTGAAGACTGTACACTGTAGAGAGGGCCGTCAGTGAGGGTGCCCTGGCAGCAGAGGCCACAGCACGCACCCCTGCCCTCTATACCCACAACTCGGGATTTGGTAGGTAACTTGTAGGGGGTTTCAGTCCATAAATGGTGCCACAGCTAGGAGGATCTTCACTGAGAAGGGGGAAGAGACCTGCAAATAGCTCACCATGTTTATACCTCCTGAGAAGTCAGGAGAACAGATGGAGTTCTGAATGGCCATGCCCACCATGTGCCCAGAGAATGAAGTAGCTCTGTGGGATCGAGAGATCAAAGGTCAAGGCCAAAAGCCAGAGGGCCAGAGCTTCAGGGCCTCAGGTAGGGAGCTGGGCTGTGAAATTGGCCAGGCCAGGGCAGAGCTGGCCCCACTGACTGAGCCTGGGGGTCTTACGTCACCAGCTGGGCACTATCATGGGGCAAACGAGGCAGTAAGCTGGCCCGGCGCCAGTGGAGGAAGTTGTGTAGCGTGAGACCTGGGTCTTGGCTTATCTCTATCAGGTCGTGTCGAGTCCAGGCCTCCAGGCCCACCAGCACCACTCGGATGTTCAGGGGCTGGAAGAACTGAAAAAGAGCTGGGGCTCAGGAGCGGGGTTCCCATAGTTAGGGGGCCGTAAGGATGCCACCCTGCCTAACACTGACTGTGTCCAGGAGTAAGGCCACTTCCAGTGTGCGGTTTAGCAGCTGCTGGTGGTCTGGGTACCTCTGGACCTGTGGGTTAAGAGAGGAGACCATGGAAGGTGGCAGGGCACTCAGGGTTGGGGCAGGGCACGCCGGGGCCAGCAAGCTCACCTCCGAATGATCCGCCACAATCACTAGCTCAATAATCTTGGTTTCTGTCACCACGTCCCGCCTCCACTGTGGACAAGAAAAAGGAGCATCAGGCACACTGGCTGCTCACACTGACGGCAGCCATGTAGGGCTGACCAAGCTGTGTCCACTCCCGCCTGATGTGGTCAGACAGAGGAGAGTGAAGAGCCCCTTTTACAGATGGACCACCGAGCCTGAGAGGCCAGGGGCTTGCCCAAGGTGGACCAAGAAGTAGGCTAGGAAGTGGGGAGTAGAGCCCCACTTTTCTGGCCCCAAATTCAGAGCTCTTTCCAGATTAAAAAAATAATAATAGCCAAGACCATCAAATACTTACTATGTGCCAGGCCCAGTTCTAAGTACTTTACATATATATTAAATAATATACCTATTTTTAATCTTCATAGCAACCCTATAAGGTAAGTAGTTTTACTATTCCCTAGTTTACAAATTAGAAAACTTGGTTTTTATTGCTTTAGGATTGGTAGTTATGTATTTTCTAGATCCAAGTGAGCTCTCTGCATATGGGATCATAAGACTTGAGGAGTTTGAGTCTAGTACCTACATCTAAATCCTGGATATACCAGGTATTAGTTGAATGGCCTTGGGCAAATCGCTTAACCCGTCTCACTAAAATAGAGCTCCCAACAGCACCCACCTCCCTGGGCTGCGGGCAGAGGGGAGGAGATGACGTCCCAAAGTGCCCGGCACACGGAGACCTCTCCACTAGCAGGAGCGACTGGCGCTGGGAACAAACAGCCCTGAGGGCCCTGGGGCCAGCCTCCTGCCACGCTCACTTCCTTACCCGATGAATTCGAGGCTGTCCCAGGGGGCGCCCTGCTGAAGCCCGAGTGGGCGCAGGTTCACGCCAGCTCAGGGCGCAAGTGTGTCCTGGCAGGAGGAGGTCTTGGATCCGGGAGATAATGGGAGGACCCTGAAGGTCCTCAGGCCTCAGCTCCAGGGTGTAGCCTTTCTCTGGGGACAGGATCACCAAGCCCCTAGGGAAAGATGAAGGAAGTCAGACAACTTTTCAGCTCCATTTTCATAACCTGCCACCCTCTCTACCTTCGTGGACTCCACTCCTTGTACCTGAGCCCAGAGCAGATGCAGACGGAGACCCAGGAGTTTGCTTGGCCCTGCACTCCTCCCTGGTAGCAGCAGTTCTCCTGCAGCACAGAAAGATAGTGCCAGCTTGTAGAGCAGGCCAGGGTTTCAGCCTAGGAGACTCGTCTGTTGGTTAAGATCCACAGCGTCCTTCCACATCTCCCAAGGAAGGCACTCTTCAGTTGCCCCATCCCTCCTTCCCTCAGGCCAGAAACAGGGCGAAAGAGAGCCTGACTCACCAGATTGTGTCCCTCACTGACTACCCGGGTGCCATCAGGTTGGTACCACACCAGGGTTGGCTGGCCTGGGACTAGCTCCCTGTGGAGTGAAGACAGAGGAGGGCAGCATCACTGTCTCCCAGAGTGGTGCAGTGCCAGCCCACGGCCTGAAGGTGATAGAGGGGTAGCTGGGTGCCAGGCACTACCCCAACTTTCCTGCTTCCCACTGAGTCAGCAGAGTGCAGTGGTTGGTCCACAGACTCCACCAGACTGTCTGGGTTCCAACCGGGCTTTCACCACACATTAGCTGTGTGACCTTGGGCAAGTCATTTAACCTCTCTTGCCTTGCCTTCTTTACATATTAGACAAGGACAATAACAATACATAATTGTACCTACTTATAGGGTTGTTATGAGGATTGAATGAATT
This sequence comes from Anoura caudifer, assembly GCA_004027475.1. Taxonomy (NCBI): domain Eukaryota; kingdom Metazoa; phylum Chordata; class Mammalia; order Chiroptera; family Phyllostomidae; genus Anoura; species Anoura caudifer. Next base: position 113,840 of record PVKU01004116.1, read on the forward strand.
CAAGCACCTAGTATGTAACACATAGTAAATGCTATGGAAGTTGTTAGCCATGTTATCATCATTATTGCCATCACTACCATTACCTATTCTGTAGCAGCTCCAGGATGTGACTCTCACCGTCCAATTCCAACCTGATCTGCAAAGCCTCCGGCAGACTGGTCTGTGGGCACCAGAGAGCAGGTCACCTCCCTGGCCCTGCCCGAAATTCCTATTCTTCCTGACCAGAAAATGTTAGGCCCTTAGGAGAGTACCAATGATTAGATCACTGCGGGGGAGGGGGTGTCCCAAGGGAAGGGGCCAGGAAGGCCTGCATGGCCTGGGGCATTGTTCTGGGGGTTGTGCAGGGAGGTCAAGGAAGGTATCTTGAGCCGCCCCCTTCTCGGCTTCCTGCCCAGAGAGGAAGCATTATGGAGGACCCAGTGCAGGCCCCAGCCCTTCCTCTGACTCAGCTTTAGAATTGGGGGTAAGGGGGAGGGCATTTGATGAGGTTCTGACTCTCTGTCTAAGTCCCCCCCCCCCACTGAGAAAACTAACAAATGAGACCAAGAAAGCAAGTTTGGCCTCAGAATTTCCCAGTGGCCCGAATGGGTGCAGTGGGGCTGAGGCAGACAGATGTGTACGGAGGGGAGAGGGAGATAAGTGAAGCCAGGTGGGAGAGGCAGCCAGACCTGAGGTGGCAGTGCTACAGTGAGGGTCACTTGGCTGCTCTTCAACCAACCTTTGTCTTGAGACACCTGATTGGATGGGGTGGCAGGGTGGGGGGGGGTGTACTTCTTTATTTCAGGGGAGAGGGAGGCTCACCTGAAGCACCTCTGCTAGGCTGAGTGTGAGATTGTCCTGAAGGATCTGGGGCTGCGAGGGCCCACCTGGGGCTCTCTCTGGAATTGCCTTCTCCTTGGTGCCACCTGCAAAGTCCCAGAACACTCCAAGAGAGTGCAGAGGGACTCAGCCCCTCTGACCCTCCTGGTTCCCAGCACCTTAAGGCCCTTCTCTGCCTGAAGGACTCCCGCATTGCATGCTGGGACTTAAAGGAGACTACTGGGGGCTTCTCCCTAATAGTGTGCTTTCATCCCACCAACCCATCCCAAAAGCCAGAGAGAGCTGTTCAGCAAGCCCAGCCCATGGTCCCTCCCTACCGCCCTCAGGCCAATCCCAGGTTCTTACAGGGGCCCTCCTCCCTGCCCACTCCCACCCGATTTTCCCCCTCCCAGAAAAGCCCCCTCGAGGACTGGGGGAAGCCTCTTGGCTGGGTACCCACTCACCCTCCCCTTTCCTCACAACGGAGATGCTAGGAACGCCCATTTTTGGGTGGAGAGTGCAAACACCCCCTCCCTAAACACCACTCATGCCCAGTCAGGCACACCCAGTCCCCACAGCCTCCGCTTCCTCCCTGTGTCCCTTCCCCCTAGCCCCCCCACCACCACCCCAATGGCCCTCTCTCCTCCGGACACTCCACCCGCGCCTGCCCTCTCGGCCCCCGGGCCCAAGACAGCAGCTGGAAGTGAAAGTTCTAAGGAGGAGTTGGTGTCCCAGCCTCTTTCCTGGCCAATTCTCCCCTCTCTCGGCTCCTCCCGGGCCCCCTCCAGCTCAGCCAGGTTTCTGGTGGCATCAGCACTACAGTGACGGGTGCCTGGCCGCTCAGGCCTAGGAGGAAGTGCCGGGGAGAATCCTCTTCGCCAAACCCTACGAGCGTGTACACTCGGCACCCTGACACCCGGCGAAACGGTCAGCTAGGCCCCAAAGGAGCGAGATGCCAGACCTGGGGACCAGCGACCCTCTCCTACGAGCTTGAGGGACCCTCCTGGTACCACAGCCTGGAAGTGTCCTCAGGGACATGTCGAGGATGACTCTCCTTTCCTCTTCACTCCATCGTTCAGTCACCGGGCCCTCGGCCCAGGACAGAAGACCAGGGCCGGCCGCGCTCCGGCTGCGGTCTCTCAGGGTCTCCTTCTGACCCCGGTACCCCAATGCCTTCTGACTTCCCTGAGCCTCTTTCCAGTGCTCTCCCGGCCGACACCCCCCACGGCACTCACCTGTATCTGGAAGCGGCAGGAAGGGCAGAGGGCTGCCCGCGCCCAGGAGCCCCAAGGCCCAGAGCATAGCTAGCCGCATGACAGCGGCGCCCCGGGGCAGCCGAGGGTAGCAGGTGCTGGGCTGCGCGCGGAGGAGCGGAGGAGTCCAGGTCTGCCTCGCGCACTGTGTAGGGCAGCGCAGCCGCCAGGCCCCGCCCCGTCCGTCTTCTCTGGGTCCCAAGCTAGGCCCCGGCTTCTCCGCGGCTCCTCCCTGGGAGAGGCCCCGCCCCCGTCGCACTCTGGGTGCTAAAGAAGGCGGGGCCTAGCCCCGGACTCCAGCTCCTCCCGCTCTGCTCTGCACAGCGGCTTTCCTGCTACTGTGCAGAGTGGGAACCTTGGCCCAGTACGACCGCCTTCGGAATCGCATCTCCACCCGGCCTCTAGTCCGGACCTCTTCCTAGCAGCTTTGCTGCCCTCCTGCCTCTAGTACGCCGCCTGGACCGGCGGCGATGAGGCTGGCCAGTTCTCCCGACTGCCCTCCAGGCAGCGACCGGTTCACACCCCGCCCCAGTACCAGACCCCTTCCAAGCGCAGGTGGCAGGAGTGTACACGGCATTTTATTAAATAGGAAGAAGCGAGGCGGAGGAACGAGTAGAATGCTCCTTCACTCCGCGTAGGTAGCGTCATCGTTGCTGTCGCTGTAGGCGGATGAAGAGAGTTCCTCTCGTGGGGTGCAGACCGGGCACCGCTGCCGCATATCGTCCCAGCACGACCTGCAGTACACGGCCTCGCAGTCCCGAGTGAGACACACGTAGGACTCCGGGGTCTCCGGTGCCTGGCATACCACACAGCGCCGGCGCAGCCAGGGGCGCAAAAGCGGGCAGCGGTGGTGCAGGATGTCCGCCAGGTGGCGGCGCTGTTGGAAGGCGAGGATTTAGAGCTCCTTGGGAAGAGAGGGCAAGAAAAGGGGCGCAAGGGGAACTGCACAGTGCTTCATGTCTGAGGTCTCAAGGCTTGATAACGCTCTCACGTTGGAGGAAGCAGATCCTACAGAGCTTCCCTCCCGCACTCCATGATGGACAGTGGGAGGATGCAGCCTGGACTCTCCCAGCTTGTAACAGCAACAACCATCATTTGCACTTTCCTATAAATCATCTTACTCATGGTGGGGCTGAGAAGTGAGTAGAGCAAATAAGACCTCCACTATTGTGTTCCGCACTTCACTGGTTAAGTGACTTTCCCAAAGGCACACAGACAGTAAACAATCAAACCTGGCTGGATCCAGGTACTCTGATTCCAAATCACAAGCCTCATGCATTATGCTTCCCCTCTCTCCACACATTTGCCAGGAATTCTCCACAGACCACCTTATCAGGCCACTGTTTGCTCAGAAAACTCCAGGAGCCCACTGCCTGCCAGACAAAGGCAGAATTCCTGGGCTTGGCTTTCATAACCTTCCACAGTCTGGTCCTTTTCTCACCTCTGCTCCAGCTTACCCCTCCCTGAACTCTACACATCTCCTGTTCCAGTGTCTCCCTAGATTAGCCCAAGCACTTGGCATTCTCTTTGTTTGAATTCTAAGTCTTTGCACATTCTGTTCCATCAGCTTGGAAAGAATGCCCTTCACATTTGAAATTGTGTATCAAAGTCCAGTTTACTTCAGGACCAGGTCGTGGAATCATAGTATGTTCATTTTTTCCCTCCTCAGATATCCGTTCAGTCCCTATTGTGTGTCAGGGGTGGAGGATCTGGGCACTGGAGGAAAAAGTTAAGCAAACAGTTTCACTATTATGAGCTTGGTTAGACTGATTAAGTGAGAATGGCTGCTACTCATTATTTTAAAAATAATGTTGGGCCCTGGCTGGTGTGGCTCAGTGGATTGAGTGCCTGTCTGTGACGTGAAAGGTCGCAGGTTCAATACCCAGACATGCCTGGGTAGCGGGTCCCCATCTGGGGGTGTGCGAGAGACAACTGATCAATGTATCTCTCGTACATCGATGTTTCTCTCCGAATAGTGTTGGACCCTGTACTAAGAAACTATTTAAATTAACTCAATTTAAATAATAACTATATTAGGCAGATATTGTTATTATTAACATCTCTTTTTCAGGCAAGAAAATGGATTGTTGGAGAGGCAGCCACTTGCCTGGAGTCACATGATGGTAACTAACACGTGTATGGAACTTGCTATGTGCCTGCACCATGACAGCAAAACTCATTTAATCCTTCCAACAATCAAAGGGAGTAGTTAAGTCCATTTTACAGAAGGGAAAAACCAAGGCACAGCATTTAAAAAAGTGCTCATGATCACACGGCTATTATAATAACAAGGCAAGGAGCCAAGTTTTAGACCCAGACCCTGTGGCACCAGAGCCCTGCACCTGACCTTCACTCTATCACTAATCTCTATGAGCAGACTGTTCACATCTGTTTAGCCTCCCCATTCTTCAGAGGTAAAAAACAGGCCCAGTGAGGACTATGGCCAAGGTCACACACAGCTTAACGAGGGAGTGTGGACTAGAACCTGGTTCTTGCTACTGCATACCCTTTCCATATACCATGTGACCCTTCGCGAGGCCTCCCCGACTCACAGCCCACCTGCCTCCCTCCCCCGCTTCTGAATTACACTGAGTTCCTGGTCTGCAGCCCTCTCAGGAGAAGGAGAAGCTGTGGCATTGCCCTGGGTCCCTTCTTTCTGATAAACTCCTCTTGCTTTCCTTTGGCCAGACTGTATCAAATCTAATCCCCCTTTTCTGCCTGCTTCCTGGTGGTCCACCCAGTCTCTCAGGCTGGACTGACTTCTGAGGTGTGGAGATAGACACACAGCCCTGACTCCCGGAGCTGGACGATCGGGGCCCTTGGTGTGACTCATGTCAGAACTCCCTGAGCTTCGGCAGGTCTGGGGCTTTGGTGGGGCTGGGGGCACCGATGGCAGGTGCCCTTTGCCCACAGGTCTCAGACCCAGCAGAAGCTACAGGAGCCCAGGCCTGGACTTACTGGAGCCCTCTGCTGCCGTGCATGCCTCATGATGGCCGCCCTCCTCAACTTGGTGAAGGCTGCTCTTTTCCTCAGGAGCTCATTGTAGAGGAATAGGACCCGCTTCTTCTCTCGCTGGGGCCAGGGAGACAGGGGTCAATGACAGTGACAGTGCCGAGGGGAGAGCATCCTGTGGGGAGCCGCACTCAGGCTGGGGTGTATGTGAGCTCTGCCTGTAGGGGTGGAGAGGTCAGGGGAGGGCACACCTTGGGGAAGTAGAAGGCTGCGATGACCCTCCGGAGCCTGTAGCCAAAAGCCTGGAGCAGGCAGAGACACACTAGCAGGCCAACGGGTAGTCCAGTCCTCAAATAGGCTCCGGCATTCAGGCACATGGGCTGAGGCAGACAGGCTGCAGGCAAGGGGAGACCTGTCAGGGCCTGGCCAGAACCGGCTGAGGGACAGGGCAGCCCTGGTTGAATTCCCCATCCCAGTGAGGGTGCAGGTTAGGTCTCTGATGTCCTCCTCTACTCCTGCTTCCCCTCCCTGCTGAAGAGCTGTGTCATCCAAACTGTAGCCATTAGGCCCATGTGGCTATTCGCTCAACACAGCACAAATGCAGAACTTTCCATCACAGTGGAAAGCGCTGTTGACAGTGCTGCTCCAGAGGGCGGGGACCCGCTGGCCCTAAGGCCCCGCCCCCAGACTCCTCTGGCCCAAGTCTGTCACCCTCCAACTCTTCCCTTGGCACCTGACATTTCATGCTCTGATTCTCCAACCCAAACAGGCCACCCCCCTCTCACCACACCCAAGGCCTAGCCCCGCAACTCTTGGCCTTGGAAAGAACCTTGCCTCTCCCGGCGCCGAAGCGCAGCACTCACGCATGTTGTTCGATTCCACCATCGTCTCCGAGGAGGTGTTCAGGGCCCCAATGGTTTTCCGAAGGAGCCGGGCGAGCATGGAGTCTCCCCCAACTTTCACCTCCAATCTATGACTGCCTGAGGCAAGGATTGGGGGCTCTGAGGCGGGTGGTGAGGGTAGGGAGTGTGCTAGGGAAGGGTTGGAGTTAAGGGGATGGGGAGAGTTCCAGGTGTACGAATACTTCTCAGCTGTACCTTCCACCCCTTCGCTGAGTACTAACCCCTTCGTATTGAAGATATGAAAGTGGTGGGAGACCTAGGCCCCCAGTAACAGCTGTCAGGTTGCAGGGCTGGGATGTGATCCTGAGGAGGACAGGGAGGGGCTGAAACCCAGAAGGCAGTGACAAAATTGGAAGAATTGGGGTGGGATAGCTGCACAGGAGTGGGCGTTCCCCAGGGGGATGTCTCCTGGGGGCACAGGCTTACTGTGGAAGGAGTACTGCAGAAAGGAGTGGTGGCGGATGGTGTCGAAGGTGGAGTAGAGAGCCCAGTCCAGTCCACACAGCAGCAGCAGCAGCAGCAGAACAGGCAGTGTCTCCATTAGCTCCCTTATCTGCCCAGGAACAGGAGAGGTGGAGCGCGGTGCCGCCGCCTGCCTGGCATGGTGCCCTCTCTGATGCCTTTGCCTTCCCCTCAGACCTGTGCCTGTGGCTGCCTCCCCTGCCGTCCTTACCACATTTCTCATTTCTGAGGCCTGGATAGTGGGGTTATAGGGGAAGATGACAGTTTTCTCCTCAGCTTTGCGAAGCGGCAGCAGTGTCCGTTTGCCCTGGAAAAAATGTCCACACGGTGGGGAACACCAAGGGCCCTCTCCCCTTTCCCCTCTGCCCTTCTGGAGCTTGAAGCCCCTCGGGGCACACCGCAGGGCCCCTCTGAGCAGGGTTGGGCCCACTCACCAGTTTCCTCCTGCGTTCATCAATCTGACAGAAGTAGGTGCTGATGTAGATGTTGTCAAAGCGAATGTCCCCATTATAGCGGTCCATGTAGGAGAAGGACCTGTGCATGAGGATGCCTCCATCTCTTTCCAGTTCTCTGGACCCACCCCCAAACCTGGGCTTCCTTAAGGCCTATCACTCAACCGACCAGCCAGCCGGCACTGAGCACCATCTATGTCCTAGGAGGAGACTCTGCCCTGCTCTCTATCAGCCCACAGTCCAGTGAAAGTCATCTTCCTGGCTAAGACACAATAGAGGTGAGGAGGAGATGTGGTGGGGGCTCATCCTGTCCGAGAGGGAGGGCCATGCAAGTGCCCATGGGTGCATGGGAGTTAGGGGAAGGTTTCCCAGGTATGGACCTTGCAGGATGAGTATCAGGCAGAAGAACAGTAGGAGCAAAGGCGCAGAGAGGGGGACACCTTCACGGCTGCAGGAGTCGCCTGATCCACCATGACTCCCACGTTCACCCCTCGAGTCCCTACCTCTCGGCCGAGCTTCTGAAACATCTCCTAGAGGCCCCTTCAGGCAAAACTCGTCCCACCACCATCTCCTGTCCTCTCTGACACAGCCTCGAGCCCAGCAGTGTTTTCGTGTGTGCGTGTGCGTGCGTGTGCGTGCGTGTGTGACTCTCCTCTCGATGTCTTGTAAGGTCCCACATAATGCTTCAGTTTCCTTCAGAGAAAATGTTAATTGTTGAAAATGTGTTTGAAACTGTGAAATTAGCTTAAATAATCTCTGTAAACTGAAACATAACTTCCAATGCTATTGGTTCTGGAACCTTGTAAAAATCCATACATCTTTCTCTTTAAGGAAGAAATAACTATCAATGCAAACAAAGATTGTGAGCGCCCCCTTGTGGAGTGACCTACCGCTACTGTGCAAAGGCCTCCGGAGCCTGGGCTCTGCCCTCTGGCCAATGCTAGCCTTTCATTGAGTGACCTCACCAGGGTTGAAAGGCTGGAAGTGCCTTTTGACTCTGTGCCTCCTTCCTTCCCTCCCTAAGCTATCTTTGAGACCTGCTACACCTTTCCCTTCCTCCGGCCCTTCTCAGGCCAACTTCCTGCCTTGCCCCACTCCAGCCAGGCTCCCTAACCTCTGACACACCTTGGACTCCTGCCTCCAGTCTGCCCCAGTCCATCCTGAAACCAAGCCCAGGGCTTTCCAGACTGTCCTGGCCATGCCCATTGCGGTCTAGTCCTCTGCCCTCCACACCCCACCGATGCCAGGATCCTTGCCCAAGAGAACAACACCCTTTCTCCCTGAGACCATGGTTCCCCAACTGCAGACTTTTGAAGACCATTATGGCTCTTGCAGGGGCACCCCCTCCACTCCCACACCTGTCCCACAGCCCTTGAATTATCCCTGTTTTGCAGATGCCTCTCTTGTCTGCCCTTGACCATGAGCTTCTTGGGGGCGGGAATGCGGCTCCTTCGTCATTCTCTTCCCACAGGCTCATACATAGCTACTCACTGGCAGTCACTCTAGAACCCACAAACAGGGGCAGACAGAGCAGGAGCCCCTGTGGCTGTCCCTGCCCAGCCCCTGTCCAGCCTCTGCCATCTCCAGCATTTGGGGGTGGAAACAGGAAACAGAGGGTCCAGAGGTCAGTGGGCGACAGAGAGCAAGGCCCAGGGCCGCCCGGCTGGACGCCAGGCTGGGTGGGGTTGAGGACTTTGGTCCAAATGGAGAGAAAGTAGCTGCCAACGCAGCAGGCGGGAGAAAATGAAAGCAGAATTGGATGATAAAAATGGCACAAAGTCAGAGCCAAGGGGAATATGAAGGGCAAGAAAAAAATCAAAAGTCAAAGCAAAATGTAGAAAAGTCAGCTTTGGGATAAAGGTGGGAAGTAGGTAGATAAATGAAGATGATCATCCTTTTAAGGTGGCAGGAACATGGGTAATGTTTCTTCTCACAAAATGCCCATGTTCCCTTTAACTTTATGTAAACAACAAACCCAGCTTTACAAAAGGCAAAATTAAAGGCACAAGAACATTCCCACTCAGAGTCGGAGGAGGGCTCTGCTGGTCCATTCTTACAGTTGCCCTCAGGGCAGGGCTCCTATCCAGAGTAGAGGAAGGGGCTTCCGGGGATGGGGCTCAGTGCTCACGCATGGAGGATGAGCAGGAAGGTGAAGGAGAGCAGCACGTGCAGCATCCCCAGGGCCCGCTCCAGCTTGGCCTCCTGGCCTCTCACGTAGTCCCGCACCTCGGTGCTCACGTGTTCCCAGCCCGGGCTGAGGCCCAGCAGCCCAGCCTGCTTCTCTTCCTGCTGGAGGGCACAGGCGCAGGCCCAGCCTGCTGCAGCCTCACAGGTCCAGACCCAGCCCCTCTGTGGCATCTCTCCCTGGTGCCCCACTCATGTCATGTTGTCCGGCTTGTCGCAGGGCCTGTGGGAACTGCCACTTCCTGCTGTTGGACACCCTCCTCCACATAGTCTCGCTCCCCTGCACCTATATGAGCTGACACCATCTCACACCCGGCTGACCACTCCATTCCAAAGTCGAGTCCATGCACACCACAGGCCCAGGCCCACTGTTCCTCTCCCCGTCACCCCGTACCAACACCAGTGCCATTCCCCAACTTGTTCCCCTCCCTCACACCCGGTAACCTCTTTCCTGTGCCCCCTCACTTGCCCTTCCACAGGACCTATTCCCTGTGCCCTCCTCCCCTCCCTATCCCCCCTTCCACATGCCCCTGCCTCCTACCTTCAGGTCAATAGTGGCTGAAAATTCCCCAGTCAGGCCACGAACAGACTGGTTGACGGAGTCGTAGGTCTGCCCAAAGTTGCCTTCCACGGGAATGCGACTGCGGCACCAAACTTCCATCACTGGTGGGCAGCGGAGTCAGGTCAGGGGCCACCTCCTCGGGCCCAGCCTCCAGGCCATCCTCTGGTGATCCTATTCATCCTGCCTTTTTCCTCTCTGCCTGTGACTTTCTACCACCTGAGTCTATCCCCTCTCTACTTTCTGTGAATTCTTTTTCCCAGGAACAAGGCCTGACTTCCCTCCATTTTTCACCTGTCTATAACCATACCAAATATCAATAAGGCAGCCACTATTCATACAGCGACTCCTTTGTGTGCCAGCTCTGTTACCTCCTTTACATGTGTTATCTTCTTAGATCCTCCAAAACCCTGGACAGGATAAGCACTGTTGTTATGCTCATCTTTCAGAGGAGGGGACAGAGCTCCAAGCTTGGCTGTAACTTACTCTAGGTCGAAAAGCCAGTCAGTGGAGGGGCAGCTCTGAGGCTGCTGTGTCCTCAAAGCCTAGAGCCTCCCCTACTGGTTGCTTCTAGCCCCACAGCAATCCAATGCATCCCAAGGGCTCAACTCCCTAGCCCCAGTGCTCCCCACCCTCCTACCACTGTGCTGACCCTTGGAAATGCCACAGAAGAACTTGAACTTCATGGGCAGGCAGAGCAGGTGGTTGAGGAGAGGGATCCAGATACGTTGCATGCACTGTTCGTGCCTTTTGTCAAACCAGCGGCGGCAACTGAGTATGGCTCGGTTCACTATGTCTGCGCAGAGGAGCAAGGGCTGTCTGAGGTGCCCACACCCTGACCCGGAGCCCTGGCCCCACGGCCTGCCCCACCCCGCCCAGCCCAAGGACACCCCTCACTGGAGCAACGCAGCTTGGTCTTCAGTTCGTACATCTTCTGTGTGGAGAGGTGGTATCTGGAAGCCATGGCTCGATGGGTCCCCCCACCTTGGGCTGTCTCCTCCGAGCCTGTGGCATCCTCAGGAGTGTAGCCAGTGTCACTATTCACCTGGGTGTCCAGGTCCTCAAAGAAGTTGGAGATGTTTTGAGTCTCAGCTCTCAGTGTCTCTTTGCTGCCCTGGAGGTAGAGGAGGAGGGCGGAAAAGGGTCAGGGATGGGAGCTTAGAGTTCCTGCTGCTCCATGGCCTTTCCTCTGGCTCATTAGCCAAGCTTTGGGCTCTTACCTCAGGCCTAGAGGAGCCGAGGCCCTGAGACAGCTCCTCACCTCAAATTCTCCACTGTTTGTAGTTCCTGGGAGCCTTCTCCTCCTCCCAGCGGCTTGTGCTGTGCTAACCTCCCAGGCTCCCAGCTCCTACTCAGGTCTCCCAGCCCAGATTCCTGCTAGTCAGGTCCCTAGACTTCACCCTACATCCCTGGTCTCTCAGACCACTGTGCCACCCCGATGTCCCTGTCTCCCAAGCACCTCAGCCCCTCTCTCCAGCTCAATTCTCCAATCCTCCCAAGTCCCCAGTTTTCAATACTTAATTTTCTAAGCCCCTGGTCTTGGAATCTTCAGAATCCTCAAGTCCAAGGCCCCCAGTTTTCTGACACTGTAGTTCAGCTGCCCAAAGGACCTCCTCCTTAAACTTGCAAACTTAAATTTCCAAACTTCCCCTTAGTTGTTTGGAAATGTGTGTGGGGCATGTCCCAATGACTGGGGCAGAGGCTCTCCTAGCATTTAGTGCCCAGGGACTAGGGCATGTACTGCAGTGCTTGGGGATAGTCCTCCAAAAATGCTAGTAGTAACCCCACTGGGAAAGTGTAAAGGCAGGGTCACTGCTCCCAGTTCCAGTCATCTAGGCCCCTTGGGAAGAGGGACCCTTAGGCAGGCCTGTCCACGTAGGGTCCTGACCAGCAGGTCCTTGAACACTGTGCGCAGAGGGGCTGTGGAGACGCGCCAGGCTGCGCGGGTGTTGTTGATTTGCAGTTCCACAGTGCAGCCCAACGACGCTACCACCTCATTGAGGTTGTGCCGCAGGTTGGCCACTGGTCCTGGGGGGAAGATGCCCTGATGAGTCACTTCCCTCTAGAGCCAAATAACTTTCTTAAGCCCACCCCTAGTTCCCACTTTGCATGCAGCGACTGCCTTCTAGAACTGTTTATGAAGGGGCCCAGAAGCCTGTGGGAGGTCATGTCATTTAACCCCTGACTTTTTCACCTGTGTAAACTGAAGAGGATGCACAGCGAGTTGGAGCGGCTGAGATTAGATTCCCACCCTTTCTCCTTCTCCAGGCCTGGCTCCCATTGGGTGTCCCACCTAGAGCCACTGCTTCAGTAGCACTAACTGGTACCCAGGGGTACACTCACCCTCATAGATGGCAGCCAAGGCGTATCCCAACAAAAAGAGCCTGCCTTCTTTGCCCAGCATCTTGGGTACGAGCAGGAGGCTGGCACAACGGATATGAGGGGAGGTCCCCCAGCCCACAGCCCCAAAGCCTGTCAGGAGAGCCCAGGAGGTGGGGAGGCAGAGTGAGCAAGTCGATTTGTCTACCAGGTTTACCAGGGCACCCCCCTCCCAACTTCCTTCCAGGACCACCACCATACTGCTCTTGTCCCCATTGACATTTGCCCTGAGAGGCCTTCCAGGCCACTCATTCATTCACTTATCCAATGGCCGTCTACAGACTTCCACTGTTTGCAGTCTCTAGAGGGGCTTGGAGGGATGGCTGGAAATGGAAAAGCCACAGTCAGTGACTGACTTTGTGTGCATACGTGTGCGTGTGCATTTGTGTCAGGGAAGGGGCCAATGGTTCCCATATCCAGGCTGGACTTGCACTGACCCCCAGTGCTGCAGGAGCAGAGAGAACAAGAGACAAATTCTGGAAACGGGCACTAGTGCTCTGAGCGGTCAGGAGAGAGGTCAGGGCCACCTCAGTGTCCCCTGTGCTCTGACACCTGCAGCAGCGCCGCCATCTCCGTCCCTGATTTAGCCCTTAAGCATGTACCTCCTGGTAAGTTTAGCAGTTTCACATGTGTCTCCCTGTGGTCTGTGAAAGGAGACAGTGAGCTCCTTGAAGCTCGTAATCCAGGGAGACAGACGAGTAAACAAATGACTGCAGCACAACAAGCTCGGTGCACAGGGAGGTGCTTATGAAGAGCTGTGGGAGCAAAGAAGGGAGTGGGCATTTCTGCAGGGAGGGGTGGGGCTGCGAGGGCTGGACAAAGATGATGTGTCAGCTGGGCCTGGAAGATGAGTAAGTGTCATTAGGAGGCACAGATGGCATTCCAGGCCAAAGGAACAGCATAAGTTGGTCAGGGAACCTAGAAGATCTCTGTGTTGATGGAGTGTTCATCCAAGGGTTTCCAAATCAAATCCCGAGTCTTTATGGTTCACTCCGTCCCCACTGCCCTCACAGATCCCCATCGTCTTCCCACCGGGACCAGCTAGCCTCCTACTTCCTCTCTCTGATTTCACAAGGCAGCCAGAGTGATCTTGTAAAAACATAAATCAGATATGTCCCCTTTTTGCTTCAAACTATCCGATGACTTCCTATCACACTTGGGATCGAATCCAAACACCCTGAACGTGGTCTACAGGCTTCTGTGATCTGGCCCCTGCCTCCCTCCTGAAGTGATCTCATGCTGCTCAGCCCTTCGCCCACCGTGGCCACCCACACAGGCCTTGCTGCTGTTTCCAGAACATGCCAGGCTCCTTCCGCCTCTCAGGTCTCTGCCCTGGCTGTTCCCCTGCCAGAAGCACTCCTCCCCTATTCTTCACCTGGCCGGCTCCACCTAGTCCCACACACAGGCACGCTGCGAACCTGTCGGGCGCCACCCAGCAGTTTGTTCCGCTGTCTTTCGTGCTCACGTAACTTGAGTTTTGCGCAAGGACAAGGACCTCCCTGCTCTGGTCCCTGGGAGGAAATCTGGATTTGTCTGACTCGATCATGGTAAAACAGAGCATTGAAAGGGGCTTTTTCTGTGGTCTTGGCCTTTTGGCCAAAGACTCGAGCTGAGGTTGATAGCTGACGGAGTTGTCCTACATTCTGAAAAGAGCCCAAGGGGCTGTCCACTCCCTCTCTTGATTCCCAAAAGGGCAAAGCTAATCTCTCACCCTCCACCCCAACTGGTCTATATAAAGACAAGACCAGAAATTTTAATTTTCTGGAATTGGAGAGGAATGGTTGGAGTAGGCAGACACAGGAGGTGAATTTGTGAAGGGGATGGACATTCACTCCCCCACATCAAATGACAGGCTCTGAGAGAACCCATTGAGACTAGTGCTCCAAGCAGGGGAACCTGATCATCCTTCCTGGACCAGACCCTTGCTGAGCTGCAGAACCTGGGCTGCCACCAGAGCGCAGAGCCCAGGGAGAGTTTGTGGTGTGAGAACGGTACGTGCTTTCCTCACAGCAGAAGAGGGGGCAGCCGCAAGGTACCCCCCTTTCCCAGTTTGGCAGGGCTAAGAGCGTGTGTTTCCTTGGGGACAAGCGGCCATTGTGGAGGGCAGCAGGCCTCAAGTCACCTGTGAGGTTCTCTGTCTAAGACAGCACCTGCCTAGGAGAGGCACCCCAAAAGTAAGAGGCTGTGGGCTACCTGCAGGAGCTGTGGGGAGCCTTGTTCGAGGGAAGCTACATAGAACTGCCCTCAGCAGTGACCTGGGCCCTGCGAGGTCCACACAGAACCCCCAAAGAGACCGAAAACAGGCCCCTGAGACAGCCAGGGTATGCGTGCCTGCTACGCAGAGGAGTTATTACAGTACCAGTGACATCAGGCTTTGTCCCTTTTCCTCTAATTCTTCTGATCCCCTTTCTGACCTCAGAAGAACCAGAGGGAAGGAAGTGGAGAAAAAAGTAATGGAGTGGCCGTGCCTCCCCATCCTTTTCCCCCCATCCCTCTACAGGACCCCTGCTAGGGGTCAGGCCTGACGGGGTGAGGTGGGAAGGAGGGAAGAGGTTTGAGATTGAAATTTTGATATAAATTGGACTGGATCTGTTAAACCTAAAAATAGTCATAATTACTGAAGCAGGACTGGGTCTTCTAAAGGAAAATAACCAGAAAACTAAGAGTCTACATGAAAGGTCATTGGTGAAAGAACAGGTTTGAGTCCAGTGGTTGGAGATAAAGTAGTTTCCTGTTGGTACCCCACAGAGATCAGTTCACGCAACAGACTGACGGTGATGCCAGCGCCCTGCCACTGGCCTGGGGCAGGGTTGGGAAGGGCATGTGCCATAGCGCTGACCAACCAGACAGGACAGGAAGCTGGCCGGGGGGTTACCGGAAAGCTTTCCTTGTTCTTAAAAGGGACAACAGGAAGGAATGCTCTGGGTCTTTTGACACTGTCGTACAAAGATGTGACGCCGGAGTTGCCGCAGCCACTTCACGGCCGGGAGAGGCATGGTCGACTGGCTGAAGGCAGCAGAGAGGAAAGGCGAAAGGAGCCTGGGTCGTGGTGAGTTTGCCGAACTGCTGAGTTACTGAAACTCCAAATTCCACTCTAACTTGAAACTTATTATATGAGATAATAAACTTTCTCTATGCTTAAACCACTTTTAGGTGGGTTTTCTGTTCTTACAGCTTAATACCTCCTGACAGTCAAATGTCCCCTTCTCTGAGAAGCCTTCCCTGACTACTCCAGCTAGGGTGGCTCCCAACCCCTTTCCATCAGAGTCCCTGGTTAACTATTTTTTCATACCACTGTCACTCTCAGAAATGCTCTTGCTTATTTCTTGTTCATTTAATATGTAACTCTCTCCACTAGCGTGTAAACTCCGAAGGAGGTGAGTGCTTGTCAGTCTTGTTCAATGCTGAGCTCTCGCAGGTGCGCAGTTAGTGTCGAATGAATGAACTGAACTTATCAAGAGGAGCTGGAGAGGTGAGGAGGAGAGATGGGGCTTAGGAAGGGTCCTGGGGTTTGGACTGCATCTTGTGGGAAACGGGGAGTCCTTCCAACTGGGGAGACTCGTAAAGGGTGAGGACTGTGTCTTCTTCCACAGACCGGGGACCTCTTCCCTCTGGATCTCCCCTTAAAGCCCAAGACAAGGCTGAGACCACAAGGGACACTTGGGTACAGAAGAAATGAGCTCAGACCCTTTCCTGGGCACTCAGGACTGGGCTGTGTTCCACAGGCCTCTCAGATGTCCCGTCCTTAGCCCAGCACTCACCCACCAAGCTGTACAACATCATCATCTTCTGATCTTCACAGATGTTCATAGGGTTCACCAGGAGCTGAAAGAGACCTAAGGGGAGAGGGTCAGGCCAAAGATCAAAAGAGGGGTCCCACCCCTGACCTCTGCTCCACACTCACCTATGGCCAGGAGTGCCCCGGTGCCTGCCCCCAGGAGGACAGCAGTGACCGGAAACTCGCCTGGCTGGCGCCACAGGAATCGGCCACAGCACGTGGGCAGTCCCCAGCTCAGCAGCCTCTGCACTGCTGAGGGGTCAAAGAGTTTAGCCCATCAGAGCCAGTGTCTTGCTCTCCTGCCCAGGATGTGGTTCTTTAGGGTTCAGGCTTTGCAGGGGGAACTTGGATGGGGGTGGCAGGAACTGGAAGGATCCTGAAGGAAGTGGGACAGACATGAGGGAAAGAAGAAGAAAGGGCTTGCCTGAAGGAGAGCACTGGACAAGAGGGTTGGGGACCCCAAAGCACCGGGAAAGGGGTCCTAGAAGAGAGATTAAATGAGAGGATTGGGGACTGGACGGGCTACGAAGGGCGGTGCCCTGGTAACGGACTCACTGGTGTGGGCTAGTTTCCTCTTTTGCCCTTTTGCTCCATTCCGGTGAAGTCTCATATCCACAGTCTGCGCTGAGGAACCCACTCTCACCCCAGAAGTCTCTTCAAGGATTTTCCTGAGGCTTGAGATTCTTCCTGTCTTGTCTCCTCTGCCTCATCTATAACCTCTCTGAGATCTGTGTCTTCCAATCCCTGCTCTGCTCTAGGCTGCGGGGATGGAAATGAGAGATTTAGCTGTCCCTTCCTAACTGGATTCCAATGTATGCACAGTAAAAGCCCCCAGAACCTTAGAATACAGTGAGAAATTCTAGGACCCTGTAAGAGCTGCAGAACCTGGTGGGTGTTTCCTGGAGACAGGCAAACATTTGGTCTCAGTAGCCATGCCCACAGTCCTGAAGGATGCTGCGCGCCCCTTGGGAGCAGAGGAGCCAAGCATGGCGCGGGCGGTGGTCCGCAGTCTGGGGGCCTTCAGCCTAGGCTTGTCCTTGGCTACAGCCTATGGGCTCCTGGAGCTGCTGGTGGAAGGGCACAGCCCCTGGGGCTGCCTTGTGGGCACGCTGACTTTGGCTGCCTTCCTCAGCCTGGGCATGGGATTCTCTCGCCAGGTCCGGGTCACTGTCCTCCTGCTGCTGCCCCAGGCCTTCTCCAGTGAGCTTGGGATCCAATGGGAAGGGCAGGTCCTGGGACAGGGGCTGGGGCGGGATGGATGGTGAGGGAGGAGAGGAGAGGGAAATACTCTGAAGGCCTCTATAAGGGTCTCTTGGATGTGCTCCATGTGCAAGGCTGGGGTCCTGGTTCTGATGAAGCTGCCCCCACAGAGCAGGGCCGGACACTGATGTTGGTGGCTGCTTTCGGGTTGGTGCTGCAAGGGCCTTGTGCCAACACCCTTCGTAACTTCACCCAAGCCAGTGAGGCTGTGGCCTGTGGGGCAGAGCTGGCCCTGAACCAGACTGCCGAAATGCTGGAGCGAGCTAAGCAGCCCCTTGTCAGTAAGGCCCCCCATGTCCCCAGTGTCCCCCTTGCCCTGTGTGTTCTAAGGTCCTCCAGCTCTCTTCCTCTCTGCTGGTTCTGGGCCCCTACATCAAAGTGCGCAATTAGACCCCCCTCATCCGTGCTCTCTGGCCTCCTCCAGTGCCAGGTTCGCTGCCTCCCGGATGAAGCATCCAGTCTTCCCACCTCCTGGGGGGCGGCCCCTCTCCATTCCCTACCTAGGGGCAATGGGAAGAATCAGCCCCAAGAAGAGGAGACTCCACAGTGCCCCTGCCTCCTGCCTCTCAGGTGCCCTGAACAAGATTAAAGCCATTGCCCAAAAGGCCAAAGAGGTGGCTGACCAGGTTCGCAAATTCTTTCGGTCCATCATGGATGGCATGAAGCATGTAGGTCAGCACATGAACGTATCTATTTGGGGGGGGGTCAAAATTCACCCCATCTCCCCACCCTCACCCTTTTCCAGGACTTCTCGGGCTCCGCCTGGGTGCTAATTAGTCCCTAATGATACAGCACAGCACAGCCCCTAACCATAGGCCTCTCCAGCTCTGGGTGCTGTCTTGGTGGTCCCCACCCCCTTGAGAAGATGCTGCAGGTCTCTAGCCCTGGGTACCAGCCCCGCAGCTGTTCCTAGCCAGGACCCTGCGCAACGTGTGGTACTGGCTCCTGCATATCGGAGACGTGTGCAACTCAGAGCTGGGCAACCCTTACTTGAAGTGTGCACGGGTCTTCGACGACGCCAAGGACAGCTGCATGAAGGTCATACCACAAGCCTACCACCTGTGTTATGTGCTCATGCCCTTCAAACTGGTGCTCTGTGGACTTGCCAGCGGTGAGAGAGCCAGGGGCTCGCTGGCAGGATTGGGGGCCAGCAAATGTAAGGGTCAGTTGGGAGGGTGGGCCCAGGGGACCAATAGGGGGTGATAGATATGGGGCCAATAAGGACGCTGGCCCAACATAGGGTAGGGGGAGGACACTGAGAAACCAACGTGGGAAGGTGGGATCATATGGAGAAGCCAAAAAGTTTTGAGGCAAAGGTTTTGAGGCCAGTAGGAAAATCGAAAGGTTGAGAGGGCACTGTGAGAATAAGCATGCTGGAAGTAGGAGAGGCAGGCTGCATCTCTCCACCCTCCTGACATGCAGTCTCTGGCTCTCAGTGGTCCAGGTGTTCTGCATCATCCCCCAGTACATCCAGCCCTTCTTGCGCAAGACCATAGGCACCCGTAAGTGACCCTTCTGAGCCCTGATGCATGAGGTGCCCCTGGGAGGTCTCCCTCCGCGTCCTGGTGTGGCGATTGCCAGCCCGGAAGTGCTCCCAGTCCATGGATGAGAATGCAAGAGTAGGAAAGGTCCTCAGGAGGTTACCTCGGTCCATGTCTTTGCTATACAGATTAGGAAATTGAAACCCAGTGAAGGGGAGGTGCCTCATCAAAGCTTGACTGTGGAGTAGGAGGAGAACCAGGGTCTCCTGCCCTTGGGCAGGTCATTGTGGAGATGGATTGCTGGTTCTGAACACGCAGTGTAAGGGCAGAGTTTGTGGAGTCTGTCCTTTCCTGAGTCCACCGCAGGTCCAAACCCTGGGAGCTCCTGGCTGGTCTGTGAGCTGTGTGGCTCCTGCCCAAGACTGGTGTCCCAGTCTCCTCCCCCAGGTGAGGCTCTGTCTCTTCCTAACTGTCCTTGCTCACATCTCTGATGACCTGTTGGCTCCAGCTGTGCAGAAGTTGATTAACCGGCTGCGTCAAGAGTTTGAGTTCAACGTGACAGCCACCCACTACTTCTCTGTGGATCTCAATGCCTCTCGGAGCCTGTCTCAGGTTGCTCTGGACCTCCAGGAAGCTGTCAGCATGAAGCTGTACCGTGTCCGAGAGGCCCTGGCTCTGATGGGCTATATCACACCGCTGCTGCTTGTGTTTCTCTACCTCCAGTGAGGCGCTGGTGGAGTAGGGGATGCGGCCAGGGAGCCAGGCTGCTGGGGCTGGGTCATCCCCATGGCAGTCTGGGAGGCTGGAGTTTCTGGGTCTGGGGGAGGGGAGGTTGGTGCCCTGTGGGGTCTGGTCAGGGATGCTGAGGAGCCTCACCTGTGCTCCACCAGAGCCCTGTTTTACCGGTACTGTTACCTGAACTGGGACAGTTATGACAACATCTACATCACCAGCCGATTCCTGCGCATGGAGGCTGTCCGCTCTGCGGCAGGACTGCCCACTGTGCTGCCACTCAGTGCCCATGAGGCCAGACACTACATCCGGCCAGGTAAGGGCCTTGAGAACTGGGCTTCCCCCAGCCCCACTGCCCTGATCTTAAACCCCACACACAGGCTGGGCTCGGGGTAGGGCCAGAGTGCAGAGAGATGACCCAGAGCTAAAGGCAATTTCAGGCAGGGGGAAGACATGGCTCTGTCCTTAAGAGTCCTCAGTGTGAAAGGGGAAAGTAGGGCCCCTAATAGCATGCAGACAGAGAAGAGGCAGAAGATGCTTCTGGGATCACCTGGATGTCAGGACAGAAGGAAGAAGAGGTGGGGAGTAGATATAGAGGCAGGGAAGTGAGGTTGGGATAGCTTTGGGGGTGGGCAGGAAGTGTCAATGTGGCAATATGAAGGAAATGCAGCTTGTGGGGGGGCTGTCTGAGGTGGGGGTCAAGCATGAGGATCAGGGATGCTCCAGGAGAGAGGTTTCCTGGAGCTTGGAAATGGGCTACCAGGCCCAGGTGCAGATGCTAGTCCTCTACCTCTAGCCACAGAGGTCCAGCCTTTGAACAGTGTTTCCCGTCCTGCCTAGGGGCCCCTGCAGCTACACACCTTCCAGATGAGCACATAGGTCCCAGCTTGATCAAGGGCAGGAGAGAGACCCCTTCAGGGTCTGGGCTCTGCTGGGTGAGAGAACTGGGGAGCATCCTCTGACCAATCTTTCCCCACCTAGGTTCCATCTTTATGTCCCGGTGGGAGAAGATTTTTTACTTCCTGGCAATCTTCCACCTTATTCGGCATGTCCTCCTTGTGCTGCTCCTGGTCTTCCTGGACTATGCCGTCTTCTGGGTGCTGGACCTGGCCCGGCACCAGCTACAGGGGGAGATCGTGGCCCGAAGTGAGCACCTAAACCTTCCCACCCCACCACAGCCCCCTTGGCCTGCTCCTGAATCCTTCCACCTTACCAATCCTGGAGGTTTACCTGAATGTCCCCACCCCTACCCCTGTCACTGTTACTTACCAGCCTCTGACTTCACCCTTCTTCCAACTCCAGCCTCTGCCCGGTGAGCCCTATGTCCAGGTCAGGATCATACCATAACAGAGAAGTTAAAGTCACATGCTCTAGAGTCAGATGGCCTGAGTTCAAATCCCAGCTCTGCCCTTTACCAGATGGTGACCTCAAGCAAGTTGCTTAACTTCCCAGAGCCTCAGCTTCCTTATCTGAACAATGGGATACCGACGGCAGCAACTGCTCTCGCTCACTCAAAGGAGTAAACGAGACCCAGTGTGTTGACTACCCAGCAGGCCATTGACTGAGCGTGCCGAAAACCACAGAACGTGATGAATTTAATCCTGTGTACTAGAGGACCAACAGAAAAAGTAAAAACCACCCCCATCAATAAAGCACTTAGTGTGTGCCTGATACATAGTCAGTGTTTAACAAATGCTTTAAATCAAATGCTTCTGTGGACAGTTATGGAGGCAGGGGATGGACTCACCCGGCCTTTAAGGCAATCTCCGATCTGGTGGCCTGGGCAGGAGACCAGGCGCCAGTCCACCCAGCTCTGCCCCATGGAACCAGTCCCGGGTGCCAGGTGCATCAAGGCCACTCACCGGTGGAGGGCCCTGAGCCGCCACCCTCAGACCTGCACTGCTCCTCTCCCCACCCCCAGAAGGCGCAGCCTCTCCTGTACGGTGGAGCAGCAGCTGCCACAGAGTGTCTCACACAGTGTCTCTATGCCAGGCCCTGTGCTGGTGTCCATAACTGTGGAAGGCGATGGTTATACTGGGAAGATTTATCGTGACCTGGTGTCAGCATTTGATGTCCTGCAGCAAGGCAACATCACAATCTTGTCCCGGCGCTGTCACCTTCGTCCCTCGGAACCCAACACCGCTGGTTATGTACTCATTGGTAACAGCCACACCCCTGAGGACCCTGGGGAGATAGACCCCACTCAGGGCGTGAGGGGAGCAGGCTGGTGAGGGTGTATGTGGCTGGCACCTGCTCCCACCGGCAGCAGCTGCTGTGCCCACTGTGCCCCCAGGCATCATGTACGGCCTATGCTTCTTCATCACCCTGTTCGGAAGCTACATCAGTCGGCTGCGGCGGGTCATCTGTGCTTCCTACTATCCGTCCCGGGAGCAGGTGAGAGGCCCACAGCCAGCCCCTGTCCCCTCCCCAGGGGGCTAAGCTCATGGCTGTCTGTTTTGATTTGGGGGAGCTTTAGGTCTCCTCTGGTTGAACACCAAAGCAAATTACCCAGACCGAAGATCTCCAGATGCTAGATGGGGCTGGGATAAATAGAACCCCCGGGGGCAGGGCCTCTGGAGACAGGGCTCGCCTCCACTGTGAGTGAAGTACTGTTAAAGCCGTGGGGGAAGGGACTGTGTTGGCCTGTGGAGGTATGAGTGGAAGCTCACCATTTGCTTACTCGTTTACTGGAGGCCAGTCCCTGTGCTGGCCTTGAGGATGGGAAGGTGAACCAGACACAGTTGGGGCTCACAGTCTCCAGGCAGGCCAGATAGGCTCTTAAGAAGACATTACAAGTAAACAAGTGTTTTTATTAAGGAATGAATGAAGTGCTATGGAAACCCAGAGAGGGAATGGGCAACCACCGAGGGGGTCTGGAAGGCTTCCCAGAGAAGGGGCTTTTGAGCCAAGCCCAGAGGAACTCAGGAGTCGGACAGAAGGCAAAGGCAGGAAGTGGGGTTGGGTGCAGAGGACATGCTGGGCAGATGAAACAGAATAAAGGGGACCCTACCCCTGGTCTGCCCTCCACAAGGTGAGGATCTCCTATCTCTACAACGTCCTGCTGAGCCGCCGAACCAGCCTGCTGGCTAACCTGAACCGGGCGGTGAGGCGGCGGGCAGCTGACCAGGGCCGCATGAGTGCCCTCCAGGTCCTGGCCAGACGGTGAGCCCACTGTCCTTCCTTATAGGAGCAGGGCAAGAGGGGACAGAAAAAAGCCAGAAGTCAGAATGCATCACCATCCTTCCTAAGGGTCCAGGGGTTTGGTTGAAGAGGAGGCCCACTCCATGGAGTTCTCACACAGAGAGGGATGACTTTTCTTAGAGGTGGGGAGGGATGGAGGAGGAGGACCGGAAACAGGGAGGTTGTTGCTGCAGTCAGAAGGACAAATGTTAGACTGCAGGAAGGCCTACCCTTGGTTTAGAGGTAGCGCTGGAAAGGTGGACAGTTAGGCGAGCTGGGCTGGCCTGTTGAGGGTCTGGCACCCCTCTCCTCAGGTGCTTTTGTCTGGCTCCGTTTATCAACCACTTTTGGCAGCACCAGGCCTACTGCCTGGGCTGTGGACAGCTCCAGGACGAGGGGGGCTCAGAGAACTTTGTGTCCTGCAGTACCCCAGGCTGCCGAGGTGAGATTCCTGGGCAGTGTGCCTCTTCCTGCTGGGACTCACAGCCTTTGCATATGACAATCAACTGTGGTCCTTCATTTAGGGACTTCTCCTATACCTCACCCTATGTATCCTTTCCTTCATTACTATGCATGTTCTTTTCACTTACATAGAACCCTCGAGTAGCTCACTCTGTCCACGTTTGCCTTAATTCTCCCACGTGTGGGCAGAGTTTATATGCAAGTGGCATTGCAGCAATTCCTTAGTGTGCCCCACTTGACGAAGATGTTCCCCCAGGGGCGGGGTCAAGGGGAGAGCCAGGGAGCACAGTGGGTGAGGTTGGATAAGCTCTGTTGAACCTCCCCTCCTGGCCCCCTCCAGGTCTCTTCTGCCCTACCTGCTTCCGCCTCCTGGACAATACCTGCTCCGTATGCGCATCTCCCCTCTCCTACCAGGGAGAACTGGACC
Source organism: Anoura caudifer (assembly GCA_004027475.1). Taxonomy (NCBI): domain Eukaryota; kingdom Metazoa; phylum Chordata; class Mammalia; order Chiroptera; family Phyllostomidae; genus Anoura; species Anoura caudifer. The sequence continues at coordinate 137,101 of PVKU01004116.1, forward strand.
TGGAGCTGTGAGTCCCCAGTGAGATGGCGTGGCTGGAGTCTGTGGGGGCAGCTACCCTTCCCCCAGGACCTCTGTGGGCACTGAGATGGGAGGCTTCTTCAGGGACTCCAGTGATGAGGAAGGTCCCCGGCTATGGCTGGCTGCAGCTCGAAGAAAGGGCCCTGCGCAGGAGGAGTTACTGCGGCAACGGTTCCAAGAAGTGCTGGGCAGGACCTTCTCATCGGAGTCCAGCTCTGAGTCCAGGTGAGCAGAGAGCAGGAGCTGGGGCTTGGGAGGCCTCAGCATGTTCTGCCGCATTTGCAAAGGACTCCTTGGGTGCCCAGCCCTCTGCTAGAGCAAGAGACAGAGATGAAAAAAGGAGAGGGCTGGAGGTTTGCTGAGTGTTCGCTCTGTGTCAGCACCCCTCCCCCACCCCTACCCCCGTCCTGGAGGAGCCCACTGAATGGGGTGGAGGGACAAATTAGATAGATGCATGACAACAGTGTGGAGAGTGCCCCATTCAAGGAGTGAAGCAGGCACTGGGCAGGACAGAGGACAGAACAACCAATTTGGAATGGAGGTATGTAAATGAAGGCTTCAAAGAAGAGGTGAATAAAGGTGGGATTGGGGGCAACCTGGTGGTTTTTCAGGCGAGGGGCAGAGGAGAGCTCTCTGGGCTGGGGGCCTGTGCCAGTCTGGAGAGTGTGAGACACATAGGAGGGGGGCGTGCGTGTGTCTGGGTGGAGGCCTCAGAGAACGTTGAGAGGTAAGGCTGGAAGTCAAACTGAGGAGAGAGGGGCCCTGGCTGGTGTAGCTCAGTGGATTGAGCACAGGCTGTGAACCAAAGGGTCACCGGTTCAATTCCCAGTCAGGGTATATGCCTGGGTTGCCGGCCAGGTCCCCAGTGGGGGCCATGTGAGAGGCAACCACACACTGATGTTTCTTTCCCTCTCTTTCTCCTTCCCTTCCCCTCTCTCTAAAAGTAAATACATAAATAAAATATCTTTTAAAAAGAAAGAAATTGCTAAAATTAAAAAAAAAAATGGGGAGAGAGGGGAGAAGGCAAGACTTGCCATCTGAAGATCCTTGGTCAGAAAGTGGCACGTTCACAATCTGGCTTTTAGGACAAGAAGCTTAGAAGGCAGAGAGGAGGCTGTCTTAGCTGAGGAGTAGTCAGTGGTGGCCTCAGGACCAAGGCGCTGAGAGTGACCGGGAATTTACACTTGGGATGCGAGAAGGGCCGGCTCTGGGGAAGGAGGAAAGGCCCATTTCAAGACCTTGAAATGACTTAGGGAAATCAACTGGAGATGCTCAGGAGACCATTGGAAAGGGCAGGGTGCTGGGGCAGAGGTGTGTTTTGGGGACTGCTGACTTAGAAACTGGAAGGGGAGGATGAGCTCTAGATCATTCTGGCAGAGAGCATGGCAGAAGAGGACACAGGGACAGGGCCAGAAGCCCGAGGGGTTCAATCCCAAACCAAGAAGAGATAGAGGCTCAAGAATATAAGAGAACCAAGCATATCAAGTGCTGTGAGATGATCGAGTAGGATGAGGACTGAAGACCAGCCGTTGAATTCGGTGATTGGGAGACCACTGGAGTGGCCGGTGGGAACATTTCCCATGGCATGGGCAAGGCCCAAACTGGATTGTGACGGTGTGAGGGGTGAATGGTACAGAAGAAGGCCCACAAACAGAAACAGCGTGCAAGGCTCTGCAGCATTGTTGGAAGTTTGAGAATATTTTTAAAAAGATCATTGTATTTAAAAAAGAAACCTTGATGGTGAAGAGGGGGGGAGTTAGCTTCACATGGCAAGAGAGTAGCTTAAAAGGGACCCAGCCCTAAAGGATATTTCTTTATCCAAGGATAGGGAGACTGAGTATTTAGGTGAAAAAGAGCGTTAGAGAGGGCTCCTGGAAAGATGGGGGCAGGAGCCAGGTAGACAGGGTAGCCTTGTGGTACCCTGGGTACCCAGGTAGCCTTGGGTAGGATGTGCTTGCTCCGAGCGGGCAGGGAGAGGTGTGTCCCTCTGAGCAGAGTGAAGTAAGCTCCAGTCTGGTGGCCTCGATTTTCTCTGGGGAATAGGAGGAGAGGGTGCCTACTGAGAGAACAAAGCAGGGGTTGGGAGTGGAATAGAGGTTTCAAGGTGGTGGAAAGTGAAATACCTGCTTTGGGGAGTGTGCAAAGAAGCTGAGAGGGGAGAGTAAAGGATTTCCAGATAGTGTTAAAGGCCTAGATGATGCTGAAAACCATAACCTGTGATGACTGAGTGGTGTGCTCGGTCATGCGTTTTTTGCCCGGCAAACGTGGTGGTCATGCACAGGATTCAAGGGTTGGAGGTTTTTTCTTGGTGGGTCAGGGGAAGGACACAAGGCAAGAGAATTGAGATTCTTCAGTGAGAGTGCCTGAGATGACTGGCCTTGGGGAAGAGAAGGGCCTGAGACCCCAGGGGAGTCCAGGATCTACGTCAGAATCCTGTGTTAGAGCAGGGGCAGTGGCAGGAGGTATGGAGAGAATGAGCTACAGCTAGGGAAGAAATATGGAATAACTCCAGTGAGTGGCCAAAGGTGAGGGGCATGCCTGAGTGGGAGCAGAGGTGAAGGTCATCAGGGCAAGGTGGTCAAGGACTGAAAGGCCAGAGTTGGAGGAGTCCTCCAATGAGGGGGTTGCTGGGCCATACAAGCAGCCAGTCTGAGAGAGCACCCTGGAAAGGTGTGGCAGTGCATCTGGAAGGCCTGGGGAAGACAGTCAAGCCCTCGTGGTTGGCTGTCATGGCAGCCAGGGGCTTTGCAAAATGCCATTGGCCAGTGGGACTTGAGAGACAAGCAGCCTCCACTTGGGAGGAATGGCCAGCGGGCACATTCCGTGTGAAGGGGGCTGGGAGTAGCAAGGAGAGGAGAGGTTGCAGGGGAAGACAAGCTTTATTTCTAGAGGCTCCAGAGGGCTCACGGAAGTTAAAAGCTGAGTCGCCAGAGGGGACAGCTGGAGCTTGAGCAGGCCATTACTTGTTAGGCCCTCACTAACATGTGACCTTGGGCAAGTCACTGCCCGCTGGTCTCTCAGCATCAGCCTGAAATCAGATGGCCACATCCATGGGCTGGTGTGCCTGTGGGGCTGTGAGAGCCGCGGGAGCTGGTGCACGACAGGAGGCAAATCTGAACAGATGGGACAGGGGCAGGAATGTGCCTGTGAGAACAGAATGTTGGTGATTGACGGGCCACCCTCTTCCTTGCCTTACTAGTGACCTGGATGAGGAAAGGGGTCCTTGGCTGAAGAAGCACAGACCACAGCCCCCACCTGGCAGGATTCCCAAGCCCTTAGCACAGTGACCACGCCCACAGTCCTCTGTCCCCAAAGCAGCCCCTCCCCAGCTTTGGAACTCCCCACTCTGCCTCTCACCTCCCTCTCCTCCTGATCCCTCCCACCTACCCCAAAATAAAGGAACCAAAGGTGGACAATGTGAATCTTAAATTATTATTATTTCTTCCTGTCGCTTACACCAGAGGTGGGGGGTAGGGGAAAGGAAAAGGGGGGGTTGCCTCCCCCGCTAAGGCACTGAGTGGAGAAGCCACAAGGAGGGAGGGGGGAGGCCACATTGCCCTCACTCCATGGGGACAGGCCCCAAGTCTCCCAAACCCTGGGCTCCCCTATCACCTGAAATGCGAAGATGAGGCCCAGGGCAACCTGACCTCCCCCTACCCCAATATATTACATTATCACTTTTTAAATAGATACAGGGACTGGTCCCATTACCCCCCTTCCTGTGACCCCCTCCCATATTGGGGGTACCTGGGCAGCTGTGCAAATGGGCATGGGGGTACATGGAGGGAGGGAGAGCACCCGGCCCCTGAATCTGCCCCTTTTAAGGAGGGGAAGGGGCCGCCAGGCCAGGGAGGGAAAATAGTGCAAGGCAGAGCCCAGGCTGCAGTGAAGGTCCAGCACCCAGCGAGGAAGGGGAGGGGGAGATACCCCTACCCCCAGCAGAACTGGGTAGTTCTAAAACTAGATTTCAACAAGACCGACAGAAGAGGCTATGTACAGAAGGGGGCAGATTTGATTTTAGAAGAGTGAGGGGATTATTCTCCCCGACCGGAAGGGAGACTGGCGGGCAAGGTACCGGGAAAAGGATTCCCTTCCCACAGCTCCACAGCACACTTTCCCAGTGGCCCAGCAAGAAGTTATTTGCCTTGCCTTAGTAAGGGGCCCGGCTCGCCAGTGGATGGTTGAGGTGAGGCAGAGAAGCGGCCACCGGGGCCGCCAGATGGCGCCGGCTCTCCTGCGCTCCGTGAGGCTCCCAACCCCTCACCCGGTCCCACACCCCGCGCCGCGCCAGCCCGGGGGCGGCGTGAGTCAGGGGCGGCAGTGGCTTGCACCTGGGCGGGGAGGAGGTGGGGAGGAGAGGGTAAGACGCAGCCTGGCCCGCCCTGCCCTCTGGCCCCGGGGAGGGAGTGGCGGGAACAAGACATTCCCTGCCCGGGGACGCGGGAGGGGAGGGGCGGGGAGGGCTGGGCTGAGGAGAACAGCAGAGCAGCACCCCTAGCTGGGCGGGGCCCCTCCCACTGCCCCCAGGGGAAGGCGAGCCAATCTAGCCACCCCACCCCCTTCTTCTTCAGGACCCCATGACTCAGCACTGGGAGCAGGGCGGAGGGGGACAGGGATGGCTCCTTCCTTACAGGTCCAGTCCCCCGGTCATTCAGATTCTACCTTGCTTCCCCCCACCTACCCTTCTTTTGCCACCCCTCTTTGCATAATTCACTGCCAGGAAAAGGGAACAGAAACCAGGAAGGAGGGGTCTCGGAAGGGAGGGGCCGTCCTTCACCCCCTTACACAGCCAAAGCCCCAAGGGGCATGGGGGCAGGGCAAGGCTTTGGTCCCAAGCCCCCCACCCCCTAGAAACCCGCATAGCCGAAAAGGGACCCAACAAATCAGAAATACATTATTGCTTCTACTCCCCAGGCAGAGCTGGGGACAAGAACCCCACCTTTACAATAGAGCTCTAAATATGTACATAATATCATATGGATCACTCCTTGGGAGATCACCCCAATCTGGGGAGCCTCTGCCCCAAAACCTTCTCAGCTTGGAACTGGAATGAGGGTTCTGGGGAGAAGGGGCTGATTTCTGATGCCAGGGAGGCTCAGGGCTCTGACCCCAGCTCTGTCTGTCCTGCAGGCTCCCGCTGCTTGGCATGGGTGCCTGGCCGGTGCTGCTCCAGCCTGGCCACTTATCCCTCTTTAAGAGGACTCCATGGCACCTTCAGCCGGAGGAGTTGTAGGTGCCCCCTCCTCCTCATCGTCATCAGGGGGCCCTGGGGTGGAGGCCGGTTGCCCAGTGGGAGCTGACTGCTCCCAGATTCGAGCCAGAGAGAGGCGTAAAGTGTCCAAGTGGCCATTGGAGAGGTCGAGACCAGCAGGGGAAGGGGTGGTGGTGGAGGGGGGTGGGTAGTGGGGCGGTGCATCGTCCTTGCGGCGGCGCCTGGTGCGCACCTCCAGGCAGTTCTGGCCCTTGAGGTGGCGCTGCAGGTGGTCCTCCTTGGCGAAAGCCTTGTGGCACAGGTGGCACTCATAGGGCCGGTCCCCTGTATGCAGGTGCATGTGGTTCTTGAGGTCGTAGCTGTGCAGGAAGCGGGCTGGGCAGTGCGGGCATGAGTAGGGGCGCTCTCCAGTGTGCTTCCGCATGTGTATCTTCAGCTTGTCGTTCCTGGCACACGCAGGGGTAAGGGGCAAGAGGGATGTTCAGAATGGGGTCCTTGGCTCATCCTGGCCAGATTCCCAGCCCTTGTCCCACTGCCATCCTCAGCATTTGTCTCCCCCATTATTGCCCCAGAACACCCTTGCTGATTTGTCCTCAGCTTAGCTGGGCCCAGCCACCACCCACTCTGTCTCCAGCACAGCCTTCTTAGACACCAAATCTTTCATGCCTCAGACCCACCCCTCTTGACTCCTTTTCTCCTGGTCTTGCTGTCCTGGTCTCTCTCCTCACTCTGGTAACCCGTACCCCACCGGACGCTCCAGGATCACCCACCTCCCCATCTCAGGTCTCATAACTTCTCTCTCCATCTCCCATGACATGGCCCTGCTGGGCCCCTTCCCCACTAGTGCTCACCGGGTAAAGCGGACACCGCAGACCTCACAGGCAAAGGGCTTCTCGCCCGTATGGGTCCTCATGTGGCGTGGCAGTTTGCCTGCCCCATGGATGATCTTGTGGCAGACAGGGCACTCCTGGGGCATCTGGGAACGGCGTTTGCGCACCAGTTTGTCTTGGCCGTCCAGGCCTGGTGCCAGGGCATCCTGGTGCAGGGAACTTAGGTAGGCCATCAAGTCAGGATCGATGGCATCCTCATCTGAGCCCAGCTCCTCTGGGGACAGCGGGGGCCCGCTGACCTGTGGCAGCCTGTAGGCTGGGGGGTATACCAACTCCTCCTCCTCTTCCTCACCTTCATAGGGCTCATAGCTCAGGGACCCCTCATCAGGGGGTGAGGCATTCCCTGTGGGAGGGCTGTAGCTGTCTCCCAGCCCACTGCTGCCCACTCTGCCTGCCACCTCCTCCTCCTCGTAGGCTAAAGGATGGGTGGGTACTGCGGGCACTTCAGGTACTAGGTGGTTTGCCCGTGCCACCTTGGTCTGCAGGAAAGCTTTTCTGGGCTTGCGGCTACGGCGGGCAACAGGCCGAAGTGGTGGCGGCGGTGGTGGTGGTAGTGGTGGTGGGAGGGGCACCTGTGGAGGGCTGTCTTCACCGTTGGAAACTCCCGGGGCTGTGGCGGTGGCAAAGGCCTCCAGGTACTGGCGGGCTCGCTCACAGTCATCCTCGTCAGGGCTAGGAGCTTCTAGCCCGCTGCCCTGCAAGATCTCCATGCAGGCGGCGATGACACAGGGGATCTCCAGCAGCTGGGCAGCCTGGAGCACTGCCGGCATGTTAGCGCTGCTGGTGGTCAGTGTAGCTGTATAGGCAAACTCAAGCAGGGCACCCAGAGCCTCTGGCCCCACAAAGTCCAGCTCACACACACCAGCCCCTGCTCCCCCAACGGCTGTGCCGCCCCCAGCCCCCATGACCGCTCCGCCACCGCCCTCAGTGAAGAGCTTCTTGAAATAGTGGCTGCAAGCAGCTAGCACAGCCCGGTGGGTGCGGTATTCAAGGCCCTGCGTCCGGATGGTGAGGTCACATAGGTGGCCCAGCTGGCGCTGCTCATTGAGGCAGCTCAGGAGCTCACTGCTGTGGTCCGGGAACGGAATCCCAATCAGGTCGTCCTCAGGGCTCCCCATCTTCTCCTACAGGGTCAGATAGAGGGAGAGGGTACTCAGCCCTGCAACGGGGTCCAAGGAAGGAACACCAACATTGGCTAAGGCTTAGGATGCCAGATACTCTTGTAAGCCCTCCACACTCATTTACTCTTCCACCACCCTCTGAAGTAACAATTATCGTCCATTTCACAGAACAAGGCTAAGACACGGAAAATGACTTTCCAAGTTAAACAGGACAGGGTTCAAAAGCAGGCAGAGGGCCCAGAGTTCGTGTTCCTCGCCACTGTTCAGCCTCTGTAAGAGCAGGCACCCTGATTTTCTGGCCCTTGCCTGGAGACCATCTGCTTCACCTGCCCCGTTCCCTATCTCTTGGAAGAAGCACTGGACTGGGAGAGAGGATGCCTGGGTCCTCATTCAGTTTTCATGAAGAACTGGCTGAAGGACTCTGGGTGGCTATGGTAGCCAGCCTCAGCCATCTGAAAAATGGGTAACAGTCTGTGATGGAACCTATCAGCGCAGAGAGAGGCCAATGAGACACAGATTTACACGGGACTAAGGTTGCAGAGGCATGTCAGGTGCTTTAACTCAAGTTATCTCCCTAAAGCATTTCTCGCACTGTAAAACATTGCAGACAGGAGAGGCAGCTTCCTAGCACCCTCTTCCTCCTCCTTCCCCTCCTCCACCGCTAAAAATGCATCTCTCGTTCTATAACCCCTCTTCTAGAGGCCAAAAGGGAAACACAGCTCCCAGCATCCCGTGTCCCCCCCACACACACATCCTTCCCTCCCCCACAGGGCCAAGGAGAAGCAGTGCTTTGCTGGGGTGTCGCTGGCGCGGGTGCTTCCTGCCCCCGCACAGATAAGCATCGGTCCCTGCCCCTCCCCCACTGCCAATAGGCCAAGTTCCAGTCCCACCCCTTTCCACCTCTGCTGCTACACCGCCCCCCCTCACCTCTCCCTTCCCATTCCTGGCCAGTCAGATGAGCCTCCCCAGCTCCAGAGGGCCATCTTCCAGCCTCTCTGCTTTCCCCCAAAAGACATGGCCACGAAGGCAGAGAGCTAGCTGCTAGCAATCCTAAGGCCAGGGATGTAGGGGAACAGGTAGTGGAGTGAGTCTGGCCTGGAGGTGTGAGAGATTTGCTGCAGGTCCTGGCTCTGCTACTGGCTGGCTGAATGAGCTCGGGCAAGTCGTTTCCCTTTGTGCTTCAGTCCTCTTAGTTGTACAATGGGGTGGGAGTGGAAGCCCTAAGGGCTCAACCCTTTAGCCTTGGCATTTGGTGGGTCTGGAGCAACTGGAGACAGAGTTGGGGCCTGGAAAGAGCTGCGCTCTGCAGTCAGCCAGGTTCGAGTTTGAATCCTCACCCTGGGCTGATTAGCTCTGTGACCTTAAACAAGTGATTTAATCTTTGAACCTCCTTCCTCATCTATAACATGGAATAATTCCAGCTGATTCCTAGGGTGGCAGCGACTAGGTTAAATGAGACCAAGTGTGGCACAGCGCCTGACCCAGAGTACGGGCTCAGTAAATTCTCTGGCCTTGGGAAAGAGAAGCAAGGCCTTGCCTGAAGGCAGATTCCACTGTACAGATGGACTCTGTTGGGAAAACTGCTTGGAGACAGGTCTGCCTCCCTCCCTCAAATCACCCCGGGGGAGTCAGGTTACTACCAGCTACATGACCTTGGACAAGTCACTTCCTTTTTCCCAAGGAGGCCTGTTTCCTCAGCTGTAATATTAAAGACTGACCTAGATGATTTTTAGGACAAGTCCCACTGACAGTTTGTTAGTGTCTTGTACGCCACTCCCAATAGCATCTCAGCCCTGGTCATCGATGGGTAAAGGCATTTTGGGGCGGGGGCGGGTGGGTGTTAGTAGAGTCAAGGGCCACACATTTCCTCTTTAGGAAATAAGAACTGCACTGTCTGTGCCTTTCTCCCTGCCTGACACCCTCAAAACTGACACCTCAGTTTTTGGCGACGCCAAAACTCCTGCACCAAGGCCTTGAGTGAGCAGCACCCCTGTATCTACCCTGGCTTGTAAGCCATACCTAAGCACCCTTAGAATAACCCACCCATTCCCACCTTAAGTCCCCAAATCACTTCTCTCCTTGGTGGTCAAGCAGTGCAGGAGCTCTCCCAGCTCCCCTTGGTTCTCCTGCATGTACATTACAAACAGTTCAAGGAGCAAATGGCTCCTGGACTCTGGAACAAATAAAAACCCAGTGGGCAGCAGCAGCAATGGCCACTTAAGCAGTAGTGGGCACTCTCTTGGGCCCGAGCAGATGCTCTCCCTCCAAAGGAGGATGGGCCCTGAGTCAAGCCTGTCCTCACTGTCCATTGGCCAGGAGCTGGACACCAAAGGCACATCGCTTACCCCATCCCTCTCTCTCCTTCCTTCCCCACCCCACCCATTCCTGTTGCTAAGCCTCCTGCCTTTCTCCCACCCCAGGGCCACTCTCCATGGCAATTTGTTGTGGCAGGGGCGCTGAGTGGCTGACCCTGCTGTCAGGTCAGAGACTCAGGCTGGTTCACCACACAACTCACAAGGGCTTGGGCAAGGGTGGGTATTTAACCCCTTAGGTCCAACTCCAATGCCCATGGCCACCAGGCAGTAGTGAGGGAGGGGAGAGGCAGAGGACACACGTGGGAAGGGCGGGTATTCGTACAGTTCCCTAGCTTCTGGGAAACTCCCCCAGCCCTTACCCAGGGCTCTGGCACCCATGCCAACTTAGGTGCCACCTGGAACTATACTGGTGCCAACCAGGCCAAGGGGGCACTCCTAGCCCCATCATCTGGAAGGGGTGGGTGGGGTGGAGGCCTCCCCCTTCTTTCTGCCAGGGTGGGGCACTAGTGCCAGGATGCCCACCCCACCCCACCTTGGGCACCCTTCCCACCTCTGCATCCCAGAGAGCCCAGCCCCCTGACGCCCCATGAGGGCGGCCCATCCCCACCCAGTTTGGCATGCCCCCTCTTGCTAAGACCTTGTGGGCATGGGTGTGTGTGGTGGTTGGGGGGGCAGCTATGCCAGGGCACCAGGCGAGGTCTGTTTGCCTGGTAGGGGGAAGAATGGGGGCCCCGCCCCATCACCCCCCCTGCCTGCCACCCCCCCAGGCTCCCCTCACTGTCAGGCCTGCTAGACCGGCCAAGCCAGTGGGCAGCTCTCTTGAAACTGGGCCCTGAGTCAAGCCTGCCCCATCATTGGTTGGTAGCAAGAGGACTTTGGGATGAGGAAAGTGGGATGAAGCGAAGGTGGGAGCCCCTGTCAACTCCCCCGCAATGCCCAAGGACGCCTGCCACGGTGTGTCCACCACCAAGAACCAAAAGGTAGAGAGCAGTGGCCCTAGCTTGACAAGGAAAAGGAGGCCAGAACTCTTTCCAGGGCTGACCTCAGGCAGTGTCCAGTGCAGGGGGCACCAAGGCCACACTGCTGGCTTGAGCTAGCTGAAGAGCAGGGATACGAGGCCCTGAACAGGGCAGCTGAGTAAAGCTGGCCCCCCTTCCCTACACCCTGGGGATTAGGGGAGTGAGGCTTAGTGTGGGGGGCAGCAGGCGGAACCAGGATTAGCAGTGGAGAAAATAGATATGGGCCCGAGACACGGGCACACCGAGCGCCCCCCCACCCCAGGCTCCAAGGCGTCCCCCCACCCCCTCCAGGCTCTGCCAGGGAGCCTGAGAATAGCTTGGCCAGGCTTCTCCAGGTGCAGCAGCTTGGGGTGAGGGAGCATGAGGACCAGGCTGTGACATCCTCCTGTCAGGGGTGATGGAGAGACCTGGGGCTCTTCCTGGTGCCATGGCACCTTGGCCAGCCACCCCTCCCCCTCACTTCCATGCTATCCCTCCACTCCCACCCCAACTCTAGCCTCAGGTTCTCTTCCTGTTTTTTTGGAACCAAGTTTGCACGAAGGCAGGGCTTTGGCCTGTGGCTGGATCAGAGGGCTGGGGAAACAGGACAGCCGGTCCAAAGTCCTCAGGGACCCAGGAACCCTAGTTCCCCAGCCTCTCCCACCCCTCAGGGCCTCTGGGACCCAGGGGCTGAAGCCATCTGGACTGCCTGGTTGGGAAGGCGGGGTGAAGGGCTGAGGTGACTGCCTTGGTGTGCTGGAAGGGCTTCGAAGGACAGGCACTCTGCCTAGGGATGACCAGGCGGTTACAGAGCCCTCCTCTCCCCATCCTAGCCCCTCCAAAGTGAGCGCATGACTTCCCCATCCCCCATATGCCGCTTCCCCCTCCTAACCTCACCACCCCCAGCACTCACACTTCCTGGGGGCCTAGGCGGGGAAGAGAGACCGCAAGCCACGAAGGGGGAAGGAGGCAAGGGGAGCCGGCTGCTTCCCGGTGCTGTGGGGGTTAAGTTTCTCCTGCCTCAAAATCCCTAATTCCTGGTGCTTCAACTCCTGACACGAGGGAGACCTTGGCGTGTCCCCACATTTTCTTTCCTGTGACACCAGCCCTGGCCCTCAGTCTCTCAGCCTGCATCAGGGAGCTATGATGGAGAGAAAAGATGGCGGAGGAGGGAATGGGGGCACCCTTCTCTTTATCTCAGGGGACCCCTGCCTTCTCCCCCTTTATCTCGGGGGACCCCTGCCCATCAACCATTCTCCACTCTTGGTCCCTTTTCTTGGCTTCCTCTTCTGTCCCCTTAGTGCCTTCTCTGACCCTTGTCCCCTCTCCGCCACTCATCCTCGGCTTTCCTTTCTTTGGCCGTTGCCTGGCTCCTGCCTCCTCTACCGCATCTGTGTCCAGAGTCCTCCTAGAAACCATCTCTGCCTCTCCTTTTCCCTTTCAGTTCTCTCTTTCAGGCCTCTCCCACTTTCTCCAGTTTGCCCTACTCCAAGGATATTTGCTCTTCTTCCCAGGCAGGCTCAGTGTAGAGGGGCAGAGGAATTAAATCAAGGAGCTCAGCTTGCCGCCGCCGAGGCCTGGCCTTATCATGGGGTGGCCGCATCTAGGGCACCTGTGCCTCCCTTCTGGATGAAGCACAGGACCAAAATTTGGGGGCCAGTCAAGGAGGATGGGTGGAGGGGTACAGTGAAAGCGGATGTGTGGGGTGGGGTGGGGAGGACAACCTAGGCCTCTCTGCCCGTCAGAGTTTCCAGCCCTGAAGCTGCTGGACTTTCCCCAGAAGGTGCCCACCCTGAGCCAGGCCACTGTGCACTAGGACAGACCCTGGCCATCAGGGATCCCAGCAGGGTCCGCCTGGGAGTGCCAGCTCCTCTTATGGCCTGAGGAGATGGCACAAGGTGCCAGGGTCTGCCCTGTGCCCACCCCCTCCCCCCAGCCTAGTGTCTCTGGCTGGGTAACTGAGCCGGCTGGTAACCCCACACCCGCCAAGCCGACAGCAGAAACCTGAGCCCCCCAGCCCCAGAGGACACCCCAGCTCGATCCCCGGAGCCCGGCTCCCTGCCAGCCTGTCCAGCCTCCTGTCCCGGCCCAGCACTCCCAAGGCTCCTGCAGGCCCTTCTGCTACCCTGTCCTCTTGGGCCTGTCCCTAGACGCTGACGCTTCCCCACACTCCACCTCCTCAGAACCTCGGCTCCCTAAACTCCCCAGAGAAGTCTGGACACCCTCTTCCTAGCCTATTTTTCAGTCCCTCTCTGACCCTTGTCCAATTCTAGGCCTCCAAGCCTCCCCTAGGGCCTGACCTCCCAAGGCAGAGCAGAGCCTACTCACCTGAATGCCGAGGGGCCTTGCCGGCAACCGACTCCTCTTGGCCCCTGGGGGGAGCAGCTTGGGAGGGGTGAAGGAGGGCCAGGCTGGGGGTAGGTAGGGTGGCTGTTCCCCGCTCCAGCTCCCTCCTTCAAAGGGGCCGCCCACGACCTGGTCCAGCCCCTCCCCCCTACAGCCTTAACCCTCGGGGTGCTATCCCCCCTCCCCCCAGCTTGGAGGGAGGGGCTACCAGAGGGCTGGTAGCGTGGGAGACGGCCTAGAGTTTCTGCCTGTGGTGCCCAAAGCCCCAGCTGTACCTACCCCTGCCTGTCCCTAGTCCTAAAAGGGGAAAAAGGTGAGCAGGAGGAAAGGTAGGAGTTAGGACAGTCCAGGAGGACAGAGGTGAGGAGGAGCAATGGGAGAGGCTGCTGGAGGTGGGACTGGGGAGAAGGAAGAAGGGAGGGGAGGGGACAGAAGGCGGCAGTGAGGGAGGAGGGGAACCTTGGACAGTCAGTGCCAAGGGTGACAGGTGCCCAGGTCCCAGCCCCTCAGGGCATGTGGTGTGATAGGGGACCACAAGGAGGCCTTCCAGACCCCAGTAGGCCTCTCAGCCCCCTTGGGAGCTGGCCGAATTCTCCCCACCCTATACTGGGCTGGGGCCCTTAGGGGCTGGGCAAGGCAGCACCCCGCCCTCCCCATGCCTCACCCCAAACCCACTCACATACCACAGTTCTTTGCTCTGGCGCCAGCCCCTGCCAACCAGGCCAGGGGGCAGCACTTGTGCCAGCCCCCAATGGCCAAGGGGATCAGGGGGACAGAACTGGCCTGAGGGGGGTAGGCAGATGGGGGGAGCTGTGGGCACCGAAAGAGGAAGAAGCTGAGAGGGGGCATCTGCTGGGAAGCACGCCTAGCCCCACCCCTTGCGCAAGCAAGCTGCTGCCACCCTGGCCGGTTGGGTGGGACCCGCCTGGGCCTGAGGGGCAACTCAGGAGGGCTCTGAGCCCAGAGATGGGTGGGCCACAAAGTTCCACTTCAACAACTTCAGAGGGCTCTTATTCCTGGAGTGAGTGGTACCCTAGTGTCCCCCAAACCCTAGGCCATCCCAAATCCTGCTGGTCTGGGAGAAACCACAGAAATGCCCCCCAAAATATCCCTTCCCCTTTCCCCCCAACAGCTGCTGGCTCAATGCCGCTGGCCTGCTGCCCCTCACCAGCTCCCGTCCCGGTTGGCACCTACCCACCAGGATGCTGGCAGTCGTGCCCTCTCTCCCTCCTACCCCCCTGCTCCCAGTGCCCCATGCCAACTGTGGGCCGAGGGTGGGGGAGGGTCACCCCTGTGCTTTGGTGCCAGCCAGGCGAGCCTAGGCCCCTAGGTCCTACAGATAAGGCCCAAGACCCTGTTCTCAAGCCATCGCCTCAAGAGGCAGCACGTGGGTCAGGACCTGTACAAAGACAGCCCAGGGGGCTACAGTCAGCCTCATGAACAGTTATCGAAAGCTCCACTCCCCAGGGTTAGGGCCCAGCGTCTCTCCCTGCCACCAGGCGCCAGCCTCCCAGCATTCCCCCTGCCTGAGCATTTGCTTGGGCACCAAGGTCTCTGTGATTCCTGAAAGCCTTAATGCCAGAAGGCTAAGAGGGAGTGGGGTGGGGCTGCTCTCTGCCCTTTGATCCCCATAAAGGAGGGAACAAGCCTAGAGGGCAGGGGACAGGGAAGGAGTCCATGGGGCCCCTCAATTTCACCCCTGCTAGGGGCAGCAGGGCAGGGTGTGGGGATCCCTTGGGTGCGGCCCTAAGGTGACAATGGGTAGCATGTCTCAGCAGGTGAGATGGATGTCAATCATGGGCACCTGGTGTCACAGGGGAACAGGATGACAAGAACCAGGTTGGGGGTGGGGGGTGGATGCAGAGGGTACCCATGATCCAGTTCATCCCAATCCTCACTTTTACGCCTATGCAGAAACATTTCCAGACTTAACCAAATTGAGAGATCAAGGACTACAACTCCCAGCGTGCACTACAATTGCTTTGCATGTACCTTGGGAGTTGTAGTTCCCTTGAGAAGCCGTGTGCTAGCTCTTCTCTTCCCAGAGCCTTATTGATGGGGTGGGGAGGGCCGAGCAGAGGATCTGGTCACAAATCTCCAAGGGGATTATGTTTAGAAGAGGTAACAGGCTAGAAGGCCCATGGTAGAGGGAGAGGACCCCTGCTCCCAGGCAAAGGGGGAGGAAAGGAGGAAGGAAGGAAGAGAGGATGTCTGTTGAAAGGGGCATAAGGGTGGGGAGGAGTGGGGGGGGGCAGTGGAAACAGGAAGGAAACCAAAGCCAGAGACATGAGGTCTAAAGCAAGGGCCTGGTGAGGTCCCACTCGGAGGCCTGTCAGGGACTGGGAAGGCATTTTCCCCTGCCATTCTGGTGGCCTGGGGAAGCATAAGAGGAATTAGTGACATCAAGTGATAGCAAAATGGTGTGTGTAGGGGGTCACTGGTTCGGTCTGCCTGCTACCAGCCCTTTTTTGTTTGGGGCGCCCTAACCCTTGGGTCTGGCGCAGGTATTTTCTGGCTGGGGAGTTCTGAAGGCTGACCTGGTTCGGGCAAGCCGGCAGGCAGAAGGGGCTGGGGGAGATCGGGGACAGGCCCGAAGGGAGTTCAGTGGAGTGAAGTACATGTGGGGTCAGGCCCAGGTGTGAAGTCAAGGAATTTCGCTGGCAAATGAGGGCACTGTCCTCCAGAGTGGGGACCATGGCAGCTGGGAAGCTTTATCAAAGAGAGGGCTGAGATGCCAAGGCCACTAACCTTTCACCCACCTCAGGCTGTGGGATAGAATGAAGTGGGAGTTCTCTGTTCCCCCTGTGGTATTTGCTAAGGGGAGCTTCCCCCCTGTGCCAGGAAGCCTGTGAACATTAAAGGTGGGAACTCAGGGCCAGGTGGCAGCTGGGTGCCTTTCCTTAGTGGGAGTGGGCAGAGGCTCTGCTTTGAGGCCACTGTGCTTGGGCTTCCCAAGACTCTAAGACAGATGCTACAGGCCCCAGCCAAGGCCTGAGTCTGGCTGGGTGGTGGGATCTTTCTCGATCCTCTGGAGCCTTTGATGGTGGACTACCGTAGTCCTAACCTCTTCCCCCCAGTCCCCCAGGCCCGCTTTGGCGCCTGGCCGCCTCTGTGTTGGCAGGACTGGGGGTGGGGGGGGGGCCCGCGAGGCAACTTCAAACTGTCCGGGCAAAACGTCAAGTTTACTCACGAGTTTACTCAGCAGAAGGAGGGGGAAGAGGCCAGGGCAGGCACACCCCATGCCAGGGTCCTATCCGTCCCCACCTTCCTCCCTCACCCTCCTCGTCAGTCCTAGTCCAAAACAGGCATAGGCCACAAGGCCTGGTGGCAGAGCAGTCCTAACTCTCAGAAGGTCAGGGAACCAAGCAGGCCAGAGGCAGGAAGCCCTGAAGCAGGCCCAGAGGCTTCTATTAGAGGGCAGTGCCCTGCCTGGAGTCCATTCACTACCCATCTTGGGCCTCGGCCTTGGGCCAGAACTGGGTCTTTCAGCCACCAAGAAGGAGGCAGTACCAGGCCAGGCCTCTTCTATCTCAAGAGTCCCCTAGGCAGTGACTTCTGACCCCAAATGCCCAGTCCTTGGCTGTGCCTCAGGTAGCATAATGCCATCTGGGCCGCCATAGAATCAGAAGCTGCTTCTTTCAGCCTTGGCTTGGAATGGGGGGCTAGCACCCTATCTGACCTACTTCCCTTTCCTCTCCACCTGCTTTCATTCTCTGCTTCTCTCCCCCAGCCTTCACTGTCCCCTCAGGGGCACTCCGTCCCCCATGCCTGCTGGGCCCCCCTCCCCCATCCTTCCCCAGGGTGCCAAGTGCAAGCACACAAAGGGCCCGATGGTGCATTGTTAGCCCAGCCCCCGCTGCCCGCCGCACCCTCCTGGGGCGGGCACTAGGCCAAAGAGGAGCTGGGGGCCCTGGGTGCCAGGGGGCACCACAGGGAAGGGAGAAGAGGTCAGCACCTGTCCCACACACTGGGGTGCACGTCAGCCAGAGCAGAGCAGTGATGAGAGTGCTCCTTTAGAGAAGGACCTGCTCTCTGACACCTGAGCCTGGTGGGCACTGCCGTCTTTCTTCCCCAGAGCCCCTCTGTGTTGGCATTAACCCTTTCCTGATCCTTGTGCTAAGGCTGGGGGGTGTGGTACCCAAGGGAGGGGACAGTGTCTGGGGGTGCCAGTAGGTTGCATCGTGCCCACAGCAACCATGTAACAGAGGCACGCTGGGGAAGCTGGGGTCCCGGGGGCCAGGGACAGGAGGCAGTGAGAGAGATTTCTTCTTGTTTCATCAGCTGCTCCAGAGGGAGCCCCCTGCCCTTCTTCCTAGGCACCACTGAGGAGGAACACTAACTACCTCCGAAGCTCAGTTACAAATATGTCCCTCCCCAGACCAGCACGACACTCCTTGTGCCCACTCTCCCCTCCCAACCTGATGCCCACTCCGTGCCAGCTCTTCCAGCAGTGCCAGGCAGGTACAGGGGTGACCAAACCAGTTGGTGTGTGTGGGGGAGCACAAGGCAACCCCATAATCCTCCAGGCCTCACCCCCACACACACACATCCTCAGGGAACAGAGAGTTCCCATCCTGGTTTAACCCATCACTGCCCAATCTGGCTGCCCCTGCCCCTGATAAACTGTCTCCCTCCTCAAAGAGTAAGTTGGGGGAAGGGGAAATAGCTGCGCTGACTCATTCCCATTCTCAGCTGCAGCTAAGGGTCTCTAAGGCATTAGGGTGGGGGTCAATTCAAGAACGCCCTCCACCTGGCCCGGAAGCCAGGACAGCCTGCTGGTCTCCCCCTCTCTCCAGCACCCACTTCCGGTGTCCCAAACTAGGTCAGCAGTGCTCGTTTCCTGTGGGTCAGCTAGCACCAGCGCCTCTGCCCCTCCCCTGCTCCGGACCCAGGCTCCCCGCCCCCCCACAGGGCGCCCCGAGGTCTCACCACGTCTCAGCCGCCCTTTGATACGTGGGGGTTGTGCGGGCGGGGGGCAGGGGACCCGCCCTCTCTCCAAACACCATCGGGGCCGGGGCGCCTGGGCAGGCACGTGTCCGGGCACAACCCGCTGCCCACGCCGCTCCCCCACTCCCGCCAACCCTCCCCCCCCTCTAGCCGGGACACGTCGCTTGGGGTGGGGTGACTTGGGGTGGGGTGAAAGGAAAGAAAGCTGGAATTGGAAAGCAGCGCCCCCCAACTCCTCTGAATGGCACCCCTCTCCCAGTAGCGCTTACTGTAGGCTCTACAACACAGTAGCGACCCCCATTCTGGGTAGGGGCAGGTGCGCCGGAGCCGGTGGGGGTGCGAGTGGCAGGCAGAATGCTTCCTAGTCACCCACCCTCACCCTTGGGTTCTAGGGCATGAGCTGGCTTTGAAAAGGTGGCGGCGGGACTAGAGCCTGAGGAAGGGAGTGGAATTGAGGGACGGCGGAGATAGGGGTTGTTCTGTGTCGCTCAGAGGTTGTCGCTGAGCCCCACTACCGGAGAGAGCGCGGCTCTGGAAGCGCAAGAAACCGAATAGTCTAGCTGGTAACTTTCCCCCCGGCCGCGGCTCCTCCTGCGCTCCCCCCACCCGCCTTGAAACTGGCTTGGGTCCAACCCACAGCGCCAGGGGGCGCGGGGGGGGGGAGCGCGTTGTCCTAGTTAGAGTCCGACAGCGTTTCCATTTCCTCAACTCAGTGGGGTCGGGGGTCTACCCCTAAAGTCACGAAGGAGATTGGGGGAGCGCTCAGCGCCGCCTGGCCCTCTCGGCATCCCGGAGCCGCCAGTCTGCGGGATCCCTGAAGTGCAGATAAAGTTTCTGGGGACCCTCCGCCCCAGGTTGGGAGCGGCCGCAGTTCCTTCTCTACCTTTCCTCCCAGTTAAAATCAATTCCAAAGAGCCGGGATATTAGGAAGGCACTGGGAAGGGGAGTGGTGGGAACCTAGTCTGCATGCATGTGTGTGGGGGGGTCCTACTTACAGGACGGACGAAGGGCACTGCGGTACTCTGGGGTCTGGGGGACCCCGAGGCAGGAGACAAAAGTGGGGTACACTTACCTCTCCGCCGTTGGGTCCGCTGGCTGGAGCTGCTGAGGCACAGTGCGTGGGGAGAAGTGTGTCCCCCGCCAGGCCCGGGGGCTTGGGGCCCTGCTCCGGTCCTGGTCAGAAGGCCGCGGTCAGTCGCTCGCCACTCTCTGCTGGGGGGCTCCTCCTCCGCAGCCCTCTGCCTCCTCCTGCCGCCCGCCCCCCCCCCCGCC